>JAYEVI010000505.1:0-246318 GCA_036346575.1 Dendrocalamus sinicus
TGACACGAGGTCGATGACGATTCGCCAAAACCGAACGATGAGGAAGACGAGCCGAGTTACAGCAGCGATCGCGCAGCGCTTCCAAAAACCTTATTCGCCTCTCGGTGCAGGACTTCAAGGCGGCGGTTCCGAGACTGCTCTCGAGCAGCGAGCACGCCGGCGGACGGACGAGTAGACTACGTGGGACGGCGCAGCACGATGGAGGAGGCAAAACCTTAGATTGATTCGCATATATTGTATGGGCGGCGATCGGTATTTATAGGAAAAAGGGCGCGTGATCAAGGCGCCGCACGTTCTCCATAACTCGTAACCGAATGCGTAACCGATCCGGATTCACCGCCACTCAAAACAGTAAAACAAAACTGCAAAAGAAGCGGCGTGCTGCAAGCACTGGAGCCGATTTTGGCGGACCATTCACGCAGTGCCGTGAGCCGCGCCCGCCCGCCCGACCCGGCGAGGCGGCGGCAGCGCGTGTGATCCTCTAGTTCTCTCCCACACATGCCTCAAGTGGCTAGGAGTGCACCATCCCTTTTAAGGTGGTCTTCCTCTCCTAGAACTAGCAAGATGGTACTAAAGTTCACATGCAAGCCTCCTTTGCATGAGTGGGCCTTGAGATTTAGGAATTATTCTTATGGGCTTGGCCCATAATTTAACTATATATATATATATATATATATATATATATATATATATATATATATATATATATATATATATATATATATATATATATATATATATATATATATATATATATATATATATATATATATATATATATATATATATATATATATATATATATATATATATATAGACAGTGTTTCATGCCCCATGGTGCCTAGGCACCAATATCAATACCGTTGATTTGCTTGAGATTCGTAACGTTTGATGTGGGTATCTTTATATACCCATAAAAAAGTATATTTGAGATGTCAAACTCCGAAAAAATTTAAATTCAACTTCAGTTTAATTAGTTTGAACTATTTTTATGCTATATACTCACTGTAGTTGCATTGAACTCAAAAGTAGTTCAAACTAATTTGAACTGAGTTCAAAACTTACTTACCATAAATATATCAAGGGTATAAAACATTTTCATACCCAAACTCAAAAAAATTATCAATCATACACGTGTATCGGATGTTGGTGCCTAGGCACCATGGTGCCTTATGTAATTTTCCTATATATATATATATATATATATATATATATATGTGTGTGTGTGTGCGCGCGCGCGCGAAAAGACCGCATGCATCTCGTGTGGATTCGGTCCTCAGTTTCCGAGTCTTAGACTTTTCATTTTCTTGGGGCGTTTTCGAGTCTTTCCCAGTATGTAAGATCGGCGTGGTAATATAGTATTCTAAAACTTTGACCCGGTGACTCGCACGGCAAGTTGATTTCTCCC
The DNA here is from genome assembly GCA_036346575.1 of Dendrocalamus sinicus. Classification (NCBI taxonomy): domain Eukaryota; kingdom Viridiplantae; phylum Streptophyta; class Magnoliopsida; order Poales; family Poaceae; genus Dendrocalamus; species Dendrocalamus sinicus. The sequence goes on from JAYEVI010000505.1 coordinate 1,409, forward strand.
AAACCAACGTAGGGGTCAAACTTTGTGCACGGTCAAATCATACATCATTTTCTTTTTCCCTACTACTTAAAAGCAAAACCACCTTGCCTCACCTCTCCTTTCACATCCCTTTTCATCTTAAAAATCTCCAACAAAAATTACTTCATAACAAACAAATTAATTGCTAAATTATTTTGCCTCCCACAAATTCCTTTTATATGGGTCTCCGTGATCCCTCATATCTCTACGCTTTTTAGTCACCACCAATAAATAAAGTTGCAATAGATGTTGATGTCGCTAGGTCATCCTATTGATCACCGTCAAATAAGGCCACCTCAACTAACCCCACACATGGTATAATTTGGCCATAGACGATACGACAATGCCAATGTGGCTGAGAACATGGTGCAAGCCAAACTCAACAACGGCCTAGAGTATAGCTTGATAAGGCACTACGGCGGAGCCAAGAGCGTAGAACAAGATAGGCCCATCAACATCAGCTTGACGTGCTGTCTCATGATTTTTTTGTAGCAATGAACGGGTATTAAACTATTTTTTTTAAAAAAATGAATTGGTTCGTGGTGAGTAAACAACGTACACGTGCGTATACATGCATACCATACGGGACAAAATCAGAAGAGGGAAAAAGTAAGAGAACAACTGTGAGATTATGTGGAGATTACCCCATGGTATATGATGAGTATTTGATTTTGATGTGTAAGTTTTATCGTAGCTTGAGTTTGGTTTTGAAGCTTTTCAATTTTTAGAGTTGCTGCTAGGTTCTAACCGGTCTAACCATCCCGGCAATGACGGTCGACTAGCCCTAGGCATTTCTTTAGACTCTATGAAGAGCGGTCTAACCGGTGGCGATGGAGCGATCACACCGCCATATGGTCCCATGGAAGTTGGATACCATTGCCACCGGTCGACCGCCATATGGTCTTATGGAAGTTGGATACCAAACACTTATGTATATGTCTTTAGGGATGTGTTTGCACTAGATATAACTGAAATTAGAGTTTTAAGTGAAACTAGATAGAGATTAACTAAAATTCTATAAAATATTTTCTAGTGCTCTTAAGCGGTTTGACCGGCGTTGAGCTTGTGGTAAGATCATTCCCCTATTTCGGGTGAGGTTAGGAGGTGTTAGGGGGTTTGACCGGCCAATGGTTGGCAGTTAGACTAGCCATAGGCTAGTTAGACACTCAGATTGGCCCTATAGGTTCAGAGCATGATTTGAGTTTGTTTGAGTGTGTGCATGGCATGGGTGTCATTAGTTGAATGTGTTGTGCGAATAGGATTGCTTTGTCTTTGGATGTGCAGGTGGCTTGGAGTACAGTGATTGTCAATAGCAATGGACTAAGAGCTAAGGTCCGTGTGGTTGGGTAAGTCTGGGTGAGACTACGTGACTCAAGTGGGAAGCATGGAAGAGATAAGGATCACAATGAAGTGAGTTGGTGCATTTGGTGCGCCAAGCGACGAGACTAATGCATGTAGAGATGGTTTGAGGGAGCCTAAATGCATGAAGATGTGATAGCTAGTCATTTGTCATTACGGGCTATATGTCAAAATATGCAGAGATGTTTTGATGGATTAGATTGGCGTTTTGGGTCATCGGAGCCCTTTTTTATGAGCCGCTTTGAAAAGTGTGCATGCGTGTGTGTAAAATCTAGTATTGTGTTGGGTTAATGGGTTAGCCTGTGTAAGTGAATGAAATCCAACTACATGTGCTGATTAGAGTTTCTTGTGAGCTTGCATATATAAGGAGGGAGATATATTAGCTTAGGTGCTAAGCTTAGAGAGAGGAGGGTTTGGGTTTCTTGAGAGAAACTTTGTGTGTGCTCCATGGAGAGGGGGCTCTATCATCCAATAGTGGAGTGGATTTAAACATTTATTTTGAAGTGAAATAAAGATCCAAATTTTGTCTAAGTGAGTTTTTCCATGGATTTCTCCTTATGCTTTTGATTTGCTTGGTTTTTTATTTGAATTCCTCCCTCCTTAATCTTGCTATTTCCCAAGGATGTGTAAATCATTGAAGAACCTGCTCTCCCGAGCAGCGGTGCGCGCGGCGGACGGGACGGAGTAGACTACGTGGGGCAGCGCAGCCACGATGGAGGAGGCAAAACCCTAGATTGATTCGCATATCTTGTATGGAGGCGCGACTCAGTATTTATAGGAAAATAGGGCGCGTGATCAAGACGCTTGCACGTTCTCCGTAACTCGTAACCAAAACGGATTAGTCATGTGTAACCGATCCGGATTCACCGCCACTCAAAACAGAAAAACAAAACTGCAAAGGAAGCGCGTCTGCGCAAGCACTGGAGCCGATTTTGGCGGACCATTCACGCAGTGCCAGACGCGCGCGCCCCCGCCCGCCCGCCCAGTGGTGGCGGCAGCGCGTGTGATCCTCTAGTTCTCTCCCACACATGCCTCAAGTGGCTAGGAGTGCACCATCCCTTTTAAGGTGGTCTTTCTCTCCTAGAACTAGTAATATGGTACTAAAGTTCACATGCAAGCGTCCTTTGGATGAGTGGGCCTTTGAGATTTAGGAATTATTCTTATGGGCTTGGCCCACATAATTCAACATGACAAAAGATCAATTAGCAAGAAAACTTTTAGGTAAAAGATCAATGGCAAAGTAAAAAGGGATAAATAATCAAAGACAGCAAAACTTAAAGGCAAATGATTAAATTTCCCCCTGTAATTGTTGGTCTAAGGTGGGCACCATGCTTGGCCTGTCAAAATCCGATAGTCAGTGATGGATCTAGAATCAAATTTTAAAAAGGGCTAGTAGAATATAACCAAACAAAGATAAACAGATGAACCATAGGGGCCACCGCACAAATGGCACTAGTTAAAGCCTGTATGCAATTTCTTGACGTGCAAATGAAACAGCATAAATTAAGTGCTTGGTTGACCAGGCTGAATAATTCTGATCACAGTTACGGAATTTCAAGAATGAAGTGCTGACTGCTGACCATGTTGAAAAAAGAGATTTCGCAGAAGACCGTAGAGACTATATATGAAATTTTTCAAATTGTTGGTGTCCTGTAAAGCCAAAGTATTTCACTGTTGCAGTGCTCTAATTCACTAGACTTTTGCTCGTTAATTTCCTCCAATTCATACCTTTGCCAAGATATACAAATCACATAAGTCGATGTGAGATCATGCTTGCAATATTATTCAGGTTGGTTGTTGCCGTGTTGTCATATTTAATGCAAAGAGTAGAAAAATCTAGCCGTAGTAGTACTGGTGAGGCAAAGATTCTAGACATTCTGCTGGTCATTGATTACATAACACTGTTCACTTCCCAACTACATACTATGCAAACAGCAAAAAAACCATAAATGTTTTTCAATTAAAAACTGGATTGCAGTTTACATGTCTCATAGAATTCCTTTTGCAAAAATAAATTTTAATATTTTGCAGGTTCTATAATTACAATAGCTCGAAAGTGTATTTTGGCACTGCAAGTGAAGTTTTCTAAAAAAAAGTGAAGCTTAGAATACTAAACTAAAAGCAATGATGGTTAGCTTAATGTGACCAAGTTTAGAGAGTGTCATCCATTCATGTCATTTTCCACGGAAAACAAGAGTTAAATGTCGCAAACTTGGTATAGTCCATACTAAGACTTTGTGGTCTCACCTCGCGGCGAAGTAGAAGCACGCGAACGCGCCGTGCTGGTGCAGGACGCGCGTCATGACGCCGGTGACGTTGCTGCACGCCGAGAAGGAGCCCAGCATCGGCCGTCCGCGTACTCGCGGCTGAGCGCGCGGCGACGTCGACGATGTACCGCCTCTATTTTGGAGAATAGAGACGTCGTATAACTGACAATAGCTCAAGAGTTCTGTTACGGACTGAATAAATATCAAGTCTACTCATGAATATTTAAAAGAGATTAATTTGATTAAAAATAAGACCTAATAATCAAATTTAACAACAACATGGGCGTCCTAGCCCAAAATTTTAATTTATATTCAGAATAATTGAACAAAATTCCACAGGAATGTTTGAGTGCGGTTACAAACCTAACACAAAGACTTGTGATATCCTTTCTTCTTTAATACTTGTTGTGTTGGAGAATATAGCAAGACTAAGTAAAATCAATCGTACTCAGCAAGTCAAATGAGGAAATGTTATGTAACTACTTGTCAGGATTTTCAAGAGATGAAGATATAGTTGTTTTATTAAGGTATTTGTGGATGCAATTTTCTTTGTGAACATTTTTTAACACAAAGAGTAATAACTTTATAAGGAATTGGGGTTCAATAACTCGATTTCACTACTACAAAAAGGGTCATTACAGACGGTTCAGAACTATCATCACAAACGGTTTTCTGAACTGTCTGAATTTATGTGTCATGATAATCAGATGTTATCACACACGGTTTGTGAATTGTCTGTGATAAATACAACACAGATGGTTTGTAACTACAATTGTCTGTAAAGAACACTATCATAGATGACTCGAACCAAAAACATGTGTGATACTCACACATCATAGACGGTTCTAGCTGCCAATCGTCTGTGATGGGCGAGTATCATAGACGGTTGGTATATAGAATTATCAGTGATACTCGCCCATCACAGACGGTTGGTAGGTAGAACCGTCTGTGATGTGCGAGTATCACAGGTGGTTTTTGGTTCGAATCATCTGTGATAGTCCTTCATATATGGTTTATACCATAGAACCATTTGTGATGTGATGTCTACTTCGTAAGGGCCATTAGGGTCGGGGGCGAGTAGGAGGACGGTGAGGAGGCTGGAGAGATTTTGAACGCGGTAGAGGATGGGTTTGGCGGAATGGGCACGGGGATGAAGAGGTGGAGCTACAATCCGTGGGGTGGGGGTTGGTGGCTTTCTATTGGCTAGGATTCAACGGGGGAGGATCAACGGGCCTAGCGATTAGGGATGCATATTATCACAGACGGTTTCAACCATAAACTGTTTGTGATACGTAATTATCATAGACGGTTTGAACCATGAACCATCTTTAATACACAATTATCACAGACAGTTTAAATCACAAACTGTCTGTGATACATAATTATCGAAGACAATATATGTATATACCAGTGCAATGAAACATCTAGTCTCAAAAGATAAAATAGCAAAGTTCTATATGGCTTATATATGCTTGTTTGAAAGGTTTCGATAAGATATACAACTTTTCAATTGAAGCAAACCCCAAATTCCGAACGGAAGATTGAAAATTTTGGCAAAAATAGAAACCAAAAACTTGCGACACAAATTTGAGGCTAAAGATGGCCGATTTTGGGGTGTCTTAGAGGGTGACTACTGCAAATGGGTTATTTTTTATCGGGCTCGTCGTTAGCTTTCCAACGAGTACAAAAACGTCGAAAATGGACACCGTATGCAAAAGTTATATCCATTTTACTAAAGTATCTCGAAATGGAATCCTACTCGGCCTCAGACAGGAGATTATGAAATTTTAGAGGATTACGTGGTGGAAAATATATCATAGATAGTTTTAACATAAACCATCTGTGATAATTTCATTATCACAGATGGTTTAAATAAAAATCGTCTATAATATTGCCAAATATTATAGGCAGTTCTTGGTAAGAACAAATCGTGATACTTCATGACAGCGCTCACCATGAACCATCTGTAATATTATCTCTTCACAAATGGTTTTAGTGTTGGAAGCAACACAGACGATCTTTAAACCTAAATCGTTTGTGATTGCATTCAACATTCCAAATCCACTTATGCCTCACTGTTGGAATCACCCATTGAACATAGTTTCCTTCATCACAAGCACGACGTATTCATGACACTAACATGATTACTCCAAAGAGTTGCTCAGCTTTACCCACAAGATTTCTTAACCCTCATGACTAAGTTAAGAAAACAAGGTTGTTTCACTGCTCATCTCTTTATATAGGCTCTACAGTAAATTAGCAAACATACCGGTATTCATTGGGCAGGTCATAACACAACCGCTCGTCACGAGAGGAATCTGTTGTTGATATGGTTTTACCATTTCCATACCAATGCTCTTTTACTCCTGCAGAGATTTAATCAATTTGAGCAGTTACTAGATCAGGTTTGACAAGTCAAAGTTTGTGGTTGAGCGATCACTATGTTCTTTGTTGTCCTCACTTTTCTTCGAAGCTTTATCTTTACTTTACACCAAGAGGCAGCCATCTATAATCCAAATCACCAATGCTCTCGGCACTACCTGGGGTGCAAATGGAGCGGATATTTCCCGAACGACCGTCCGTCTATTTTAATTCAGATACAATTGAGTAAATTTTCGGATATCAGAAGGTTTTGTCGGATCTGAACGAGTTAGACATTTTTGTCGGATACGGAACTATCGGGTATTTTACGGATAATTACGAGATAGTTTTCCTTTACATTCTACGCTTGTTTAGTAAGAAATAGAATGCTTTCGATTGAAAATCTATGTTAAGCAATAAACATACGATTATTCTGGGAATGTGACTTGCAGGAGAAGTTGAGCTGCTGAGAAGAAGCGAAGAAGTGTACCTCAAGATTTGGGACCACTATATTAAATACACGGTATTTGTTGACACAAAACAATGGTAGAATGGAGAAACAAATTTGGGTGCGAGTCAATAAATGTTCTCACAAAGCTCGATGTGAGACCTTAAGAAGTACGAAGGGCTTGTGGAATCATTTGCTAAATGTAATAAAGTTAAATGAACTAGTGATGTACTTGACTATTTGGCTATGGGTAATTCATACTTTTGAACCATGTGACATGTAACTAGTTAGCTATTACTTGTTTAACTGGTCACTATCATTTACTTGCTACTTTGCTAGCTAGAATTTACTAGTTGCTAAACTTGTCCTGTCACCATGTGAAATTTGCTTTCGTGCATTATCCGATCAAATATTCGTGATCGAAACTAACTGTATTCGGAGCGGCATGTATTCGCTCCGTATTCGTGACCAAGAATATCCGCATTCGTATTCGTATCCGGCACTATCGGTGTCCGACTCCGATAAAAAATATGGAAAAGGATACAGGATGAGCAATATCCATCCGTATCCGCTCCGTTTGCACCCCTACTACCACCAACCCATTCCAAGCCTCAACCGTAGGGTATGGTCGTGGACTCTAACCATCTAGTGGTTTTCCACGATTCAATCGTAACCCTTGAACTGTCGGGTGAACTCCGCCCAAGAGACGGCTTGAGCATCGGGGTGCGAAGTGATGAAGACATCCCACCACTCCGCAACAGTTCCATGCAGTTGGTAGGAGGCAAAGAGGACTCGCTCCCGATCACTGCACTGCAGCAAGTCCAGCTTCTTGCCAATGGCTCGAAGCCAGTCGTCAGCATCCATAGGCTCGGAGCTGCTTGAAAAGGTTTGCGGGCGCATCCTCATGAACTCTGACAGACGGGACTGAGGTGCCTGTACTGGCTGCGGGTGATGGACAGGCGGTGCAGGGTTGGGATGGTCTGGACCAGCAGCTGGATTAGTTGGTTCTGATTGGCCATCATTTGTGCCCAATCGGGTCCATTAGCTGGCGGGGTAGGCTGTCTTCCTTGTGTTCCATTGAGGTTGACGTTGCTGTTGTTCCTTGTGCTCACCATCTGTTTGTTGCTTCGGATTTCAAAAGAGGAGACAAAGATTACTAGGGGTTCTACTTGTTCCATCCCACACGCAAAGACAATCAAATAAAGCAACCTTTCAAAAGCAAGAAAACACTCTTCATTAATTTAGTTTATTCTGATAATTTTGTGGCTGTTGACAAGGGAAATACAGCTCACAAATGCGTTCTAACTTGGCCTAAGGCTTACATCTAGCAAAATATCCCTGGACTAGCTTGAATTGAGCTAAATCGCTTCTTAATGGCAGTACGACGTCTCTTAGGCGCAGCCTCAAAGTTGTCTCCGTGGCGAGGAAGAGCAATCTTGCGCCTCTGAGCATAGCTAGTTCTTCTTACGCCCTCCCGGAGCTTATAGGCGGTGTAGCTTAACTAGTCGGGGCCATCTCATAAGCACCATCCAAGGCCTAGGTGAGGTCTTAGCTAGTTCTCATAAGCTTAGCTAGTTCTCATAAGCAATGTAGCCGGGGGTCGTCCTCGGACTCGGTAGATGCATAAATGTTGCGTGAACTCGCCGGGTATCTGCTGGGGTAGTACCGGAATGCGGTGCCTCTGAACTCTACCGCATAAATTTCTCTTAGTCATCGAATGGCCTCTCGAGCGACATCCTGAATACCGGTAAGGAAGGTGTCTCGCCTCTGTGGAGCATCGAAAATGTGAAAGGTAGCTGAATCCCCCACGTTGGCGTAAATCCGAACCTCCACACTCCAGTATTCTTGTTCTCCAATGGTCTGCCGATACCCTTAATAGACAGGGCAGGCCTGGAAGCCTATCTCTTGCAGAAGACTCCAAAGGCAGGAAGCTAAGTGACCGGCTTGGGTGCCATGGGTAATTGGGTAGGGGTCTCGGACATCTACAATTTGAACAAGAGGAGAGGTTAGACAACGGGTGTAAGGAAAGCTGAGCAAGGAAAAGAATAGACAAGTTTTTATAAGACCTTCTAAAAATTATTTATAAAGAAATTATGTCCTTAAAGGCTTCCATTCTATTCTACCTACAATCACGTCTTAGAGTCAGTGATACCATCTTTGCCGGATCCCGGAGCGACAACTCCGAAACCCTCTATGTAAATTGCACTAGTCCAGGAACAGCTAGTGCACACAGTCGAACAAAGATACATATTGAACGCAAATGACCAAATATATTAAATAAATGAGTACGACCTTATGGCCAGGTCTTACATTGATAAATCAAATAAAGGAAATTAACGTGAAATAAATTAATAAGCGGCTTGAAGCGACACCGCCTGCCACAGCGGATGATCGCAAGACACGTCCTACTTGTCCGATCCTCACGAAGTCGTAGACATCCTCCTCTGTGATGAGATAGCAAGGTAAGTACAAACTTGTACTCCGCAAGTCACACAGAGAATGCAACGTAATGATAAAGGCCACAAAGGAAGGCATATAGGGTTATTGTGCATAAAACAATATTTAAAGAAATACAGATAAGTAGATTGAAATTGCTATATCTAATACAATAAGTAAAAACAGTAATTGTAAATGAAATTAATACCCTTAGTGCAAGCTCGATCAAACACTAACCTAACCATGGGCATCCCACCAGACCATCTTTTCCAAAGATCTCGTATGGATTCCATCCATCCACACGCTTCAATCACTCATGGATTCCATCCATCCAAAGGTTTTCAAAATCTATTTTTGAAAACAAAGTCTAATCCGTGAAAACTTTTACTCAGCTTACCCATGTTTGTGGGCATGGCTATCGAGATAGATTATACACTCTCAGAGATTATACAGCTTTACCCACAAGACATGATCATCCCGTTTTGCCACCGGATTAACACACTTCCTTAGGTGTGCGGCAAGAAGATCATGACAAGGCCTTTACAATGCAAAGCCTTCAACCTAGCCAAGCCAACACTAAGATTTCACCCGATAAGAATCCACGGACAGGACCCCTCTTGAGCCGAGTGAGATTTCTCATGGCCTACGCCACGCTCACTTTCAACCTACGATGAGACTCGGGTTAGGACCCGCAAATTAATCAGCCAGTATTGTCCCATACCAGCCTTGTGGTAGTATGATATGGCTTTGCAATAGTTGCTTACAGACCGGTCCTTAATTGACTTAGGTTCAACCACACACCCCCTATGCTCAATAATCAACACTATGTCACTGAACAACAATGCATGCCTGCACCCACCACCTAACCATTAGCCTAAGTCTAAACTAGTTTTTATATTTTATTTCAAAATATTTTATCTTCCTTCTTGACTCTCCGAAGTCAAGAATACATTTCAGAAGCTTATCATTTTATGTGAAAAGGTATCCCAAAACCAAGATTATATCTAAGTAGGTCTAAGCATTTGATGTAAAATTCTCTAGCCAATACTAGTGTACTAACTAGAGTTTGATTCTAGGGTGACAAGGTATAAGGATTTGCAATGTCAAAGAAGGTAATAACAAATAGGTATTAACTAAATTTAAAACTGAATTCAAATATAGTGAATAAAAATATGCATGCAGAATTAATTTAAAACAACATAATTTTATTTTGCAATCTGGGATCAACATGATCAAGGTGTGTGACTTGCCTTGCTCCACTAATTGGGGTGATCCGTCGTCGGGGAAATCTTCGGAATCGTCGTAGTCTACACGTGAAAATAACCCACCGAATTCAAAATAAATTCAAATAAACTTCAAAATTCAAATTAAGGCTACAAATGTATAGAGGGGAATTTTTTATGAATTTAGAAATTTGAATGAGCTCAATCGGAGTTAGGATGAAGGAGAACGGGCTCTCGAAAGTTTAAAATCAAAGAAAATGAATAATCTGGATTTTTGGAATTATTTTCTAAAGGAGATTGGATTTATGACATCAGCATTAAATTTTATTTTTCGGCCAAATTGTTTTCTACTGAAAAATCCTATTTATGACGTCAGCAATGACGTCAACCCGAGAGGATCCTCGGGCGGTGGCGGTGGGCCACGGTCTACATGGACCGAGTCCAGGACCGGAGAGAAAGAGCCGAGGTGACGAGTGCGACATGGTGCTGACGTGGGCTAATGACTAGGCAATTATGCTGACTTGGCAGCCAGGTGCCGCTGACGTGGCTACTACGTGGGTCTAGGGGCCTCAAGTGCTGACATGTCAGCACACGAGGCTGCTACGTGGATCTAAGTGCTGAGGTGGCCACCAGGTGTGAGCCACGTGGGTGCCACATGGACTGAGACCTGACACGGCCATTGACCGAGTGCACGGCTGCGATGTGGGGTGATCGGCGATGTGGCATGCCACTGTGCCACCACGGTGCCACTGGTCGCCGCCGACGCGGCTCGTCGACCGTGGCGCGCTCGGGACCCATGGTTGCCGCGCTCCGGCGGCGGCGGCGGTGAGGCTCGCAAGAGAGAGGTTCGGTTTACCACGAGTTCGAGTCGTAGCGATAAAGATGGCAATGGGTACCCAATACCCGAATACGAGCGGGTTTTACCCGATAAAGAGCGGTATGGAAAATGTTATGTACCCATGGAGTGCGTTATTGGCGAAATCCTCTACCGCCGGGTAGTAAGTGCGGGTGTGGTATATACTACCCATACCGCCTACCATGAGTAATGAATACCGCATTACACAACTAGACATCCCACTCAAATGTTAATTTTATTATCTACTTGTTGTTGATTGTTTATTTGTTTGTCATATGTTGATATGGTCATGTCAAGTATGTTTATGTGATGTACTAATTTTGATCATTAGACGCTTTTGTGCTTGACATGTATGATTAATGAATGTCTAAATTGATGATATTCTTATGTGTTGTACTAGCAGACGGAGGCGGTTGGTGACGGTGAAGGGCGGCGGTGGTGTTCGGTCGTCGACGGGAATGACACTCTAGCGGCGCTCGAGCTCAGGGATGATGACGGTGCCAATGAGGAGGCTTGAGGAGGTTTCCTTCGCCCGCAATCGCCGCTGGAGAAGCCTGTGGCGAGGCGGTGGAAAGCTGGGCGGGAGTGAGGGGAAGCCTGAGAGAGAAATCGGAGGCAAGAGCAAGGTGAAGCGAGGAGTAGCGGTGCTCGGGAGGGGGTATTTATAGGGCCGGGGAGGGGAGGGGAGGTGGAATTGCTCACCGGAGAAATCGGGAGGTGCGCGGCAGTTGCTGCAGATAGGGCTGAGCGGGGCATAGGGAAGGTAGGCGTCGTGCGCGGAAGGAGGGGGAAAGGTGGGTGCACGGGTTGCGGTGCACGAAAGAGGAGATGGCGGCCGGGAAGGGCGGAGCGGCGCAACGGCCGTGGCGGCGGCGCCCGCGCGAAGAAATCGGATGGAGGTTGGGGATGACAGGGGAGCTAGGAGTCAGTGAGAGAGAAGAGAAGGGAAAGCGGGTGGTGGCGATTGCTGCACGTGGCCAGGGAAAGGAATCGGGCGGCCCGAGAAGTCTAGTGGGAGGGGACGGTAGGGGATGGGCCGAGGCGACGTGGGCAAAATCGGTTTACACGTGCCGGCCCCAAAGGAGGAGGAAGCGGGGTTGGGCGTGTGGCTGGATTGTGGCGATGTGAGCGGATCTCATCCGTCCACGTGTTGGCGGAGGAGAGAGGTGTTTCATTTTCTTTTAATTTCAGAAAACTCGAGAAAAGATATTTAAGTTTAGAAAATAGCGAGAGCTTCAAATAAATCCCAGAAAATTCCCATAATTCTAACAAAATGCAAGGAACTCAAATAAAATTAACTAAACTCATTTTTATCAATCTTTCCCCAATCTTAATATCTTTTAATAAGGACTAAAATGAAAAGAAGGATTTTTAAAATTCTAGAAAGATAAAATCAAATAAATTTGAAAATTTGGGATGTCACAAGTAGTGAGCGATTCAGCCTGATGAGGTGGGCATGGAGTAGAGAGAGAGGGCAAGGGTTTGCTGCGGAGTAATGGTGCAAGCAAGGTGGCACTTGCTGATCTGCAGAAGTTGGCGGATAATAACGGTAACTGGTACGGCAGTTCATACACGTCAAGTATGGGGAGGTTGTGCCGTGGTGGAAGAGGCGCTTAGTCAAGTGGTGCTTGAAGCGAGGGAGGGTGGGGATCAAGCTGGCAGTGAGGGCGTGAGGCTGGGAGGTGGGTCCACAACACCAGGAGTTGGCAAGCTAGGTGTGAACGCTTGTGGGGGAGGCGGCAGCAAAAATGGGCTCTGGTGGGTGGCCACGTCGGCGGGGTGGCATAGACAGGCGGTGGTGGTGGCGGCTTTCTCAAGGGAGTCGGCGGGTGGGGGAGACAAGTTTCCAAAGGGTGCCATTGGTTGGAGGAAGTGGAAAGTAAAAGAAGAAAGGCTCAATTTCAAGGAGATTTACCAAATTGGGGAACGAAAAGGGAATTCAAACATAACCCAAAAAACAATTCATTTTTTAAAATTTTGGGATGTTTCAACCTACCCTCCTTAAAAATAATCTCGCCCTCGAGATTTACCTAGGTTAAACAATGGGTTCAAAAACAAAATTTGTTACAATTCTGATTCCTTTCCTTGAGTTGTGCCCTTTATTTAGAGCATCAAATACTTGCTATCATCAAATAGTTCTGTTGGTTCCTATTCTGTCTTGTTATATCTGGGTTCCCTCTGCTTCTTATTACCTATACCTGTAGATCATCCATGAGTTTGTTGTAGACTTATACATTTCCAGCTTATTTGTACCAGTGCTTTGTATGTTCATGTCTACAATGCTTCCACTATGCCACTCTGATTTTTTTTGTACTCAACCATTTGGATCTTTATCTTTGTTATACCCATTTTTCTTCATGTAGTATGGTGTTGAAAACTACGTCCACTGGGATTGACTTTATCACAGCGCAACCTTCTTACTCCTTATACTTTGTACAGCCAGCTTTCATACAGTTCCATAGTCTTGCGGCACACCTTAGTTAAAATAATTTACAGGCATACTCTTAAACTCTTCTAAACTAACTTACACAAAAAGAGTACCAAATAGATCTCATTCTCCTTCTTGTTCTTGACGGGTAGTATTGTATGACTCACTCTTTTCTGTCTATCTTCCTTGCCATTTGTCTTCATGTCATTATTTAAAGTGGGCCTGCCTCTTCCATTACTCTGGCTTTCTTAGGGTGGGACCCTTCTTCCTCCATCAGTGGTTGGTATGATGTTGATGTCTGTCTTTTTGCTTGTATCCTGGCCTCTGCCTTAGGTAAGGTTCTCAGTGGACATTAACAATGATAATGTCCATTTTGTTCGCAGTGAAAACAAGTTGTACGTACCAAAATCAAAGGATCATTTCACTTAATAATCCTCACGTGTCATGATATTTCTTCTTTTGTTCAGTGGGCTCGTTCGACTAGAGTCAATAATTTTGGAAATTCGACAATCATGATGCAACACTTCATATCGGTAGGGTTGCAAATGGTACGGGTTAATCCCAACCGATCTAGTACCGAATCCAGACGGTATCAAATACAGGAAGATAATTTAGTATCCAGTACCGAATTTGGTCGATATCGGATAGTTGTTGCTGAATATGGTTGTGAAAATAGGAGAGCTAAAATCCGACGAATAGTGTTGGTAAACGGTAAACCGGATACTATACGACCAGATATCTGACAAGCAAGCTAGTACCCCAACCGGCCCTACCCATCAACCATCATTGATACCAACTGGCCTAGATTTTACACTAGTCCTAACCTAACTCCAGAGTCCAACCACTATAGCCAGTTGCCACTAATCCTCCCCGCTTATGTTGAACGTTCATATGAATTTATCGGTTTTTGAACTTATGTATGAATTTACCAGTTTTCAAACTTATGTATGAATTTATCACGTATGTTGAACTTATGTTGTGTCGGCTATCATACTTAAGTAATCTAGATGAATTTATTGCTAATTGAAGGCTTGAGTGATCATAGTATTGTTCTATGTATATTCCTTTATGTATACGTATACTATTCGCATATATTATCCGTTTCTGGTCCAAAATTGTCATGTATCTATCCTGATGGTGCCATATCCGAAACTCCAAGTACTCTGAATTTGTAGTTGTATTTGATCTTACCGTATTCGACTCCGAATCCGGGGAAAAAAATATGAGTTAGTATACGATATGAACAATATCCATTCAAATTTGACCCGATTGCACCTAAAACTTTTATAAAGTATCCCATCCTTTTAACCGGTATTAATATCCTCTTGAGAATATTGAGATGAATGGTGAAATTGTTGCAAATATTTCGTGATAGACTTCTCTTCTTGTGAAAGATTAAGAAAATCCGATATTTTTCTGATAACTTTAGGAAATATGTGGGCCTTACAAAATCTCTTCACAAATTCTCCCCATGTAATGTCTTCCTTCTTGGATGTATCCATTGGGGAGCATTCCACTAAGTACTTGCTAGTTACGATAGTGGTAAGTGGCAAAATGAACCTTTTCCTTATTCATACACTAGAAAGTATCTATTTTTCTCTCGATATCTTCTAGCCAATTATCTGTGATCAATGGCTCAGTTGTTGCTAAGAATTTAGGTGGTTGAGTCATCAGGAAGGCTGTAAACTTAAATGCAGTCACACTTAATGCTGATGTTGATTCTTCTGGTGACATCTTGGTAGTGAATTATTGTAATAGCTTTGCCTGTTGTTCCAATATCTTGGCTTGTCTTTGCTCACCTTCAATCTGATCTCTCTTTATGTCGACTAGGGCTTTCGTTACATTGGGCTGCTTTTCAAAATTTCTTTTCTCCATCTATTGCACCAGCAAACCCTCTATTTGTCCAGTGGTATTTTGTAACCAATATTTGGGAATCAGTTCTGTAACACTTTTTGGGCTAGCAAGGAAAAGTAAGAATGAAACAAAGCTAAGAGCAAGAAGAAGTAGGAGAGAAACCAACTAGGGCAAAATTAAATGAACTTTTTTATCACACCTATCTCCAAAGCTTCCTATGTACTTACAGGATAATCCAATATCTTTTAGTATTCAATATCCATCAATGGACTAATTTACTTCCACAGTACTTCTATATACTGAGCTTAGAATTCAATGACTTTATTAATTCAGCTTCTATTTCTTGTTATCTACATATATGCCATCTTTCTTAATTGCTTAATCTTAGCACCATTGCTGTCTAAAATTCCAAACAAATGTTATCATTTGTTTGTTCCACCGAATACATATAACTTCCAATGTATCATCCACATTTTAATCAACCAACCATGGCTATCTAAATCTCTACATAGATTTCAACTTCCATCATGACTTTACAAATCCAACTACAGCTCTGTTATTTTGTCATCCATTCAATTCCACATTCAAGTGGTAATCCAGTATCCTCTTTTCGAATCCACCAATATCATTTGTATCACAATTCCCTAATAATCAAATCATTTTTCATTCATAATCTTAGTCTGCTTATCCTAAAATCAAATAAGCTTCTTACTATCTACTTCTATATTAATGCCAAAAATTCAAAGTTTTTCATGCTTTTGAGCCGATTTGTATTTTTTTTGTATCTTTAAGTGGGCTCATTATCTGAGGAAGGCACAATAATGACTCTTGATTCTCTATTGCTAATCTATATTGACAAATTCTCTCATATTTATTGAACATATCTAGTTCAATTTTTCAGCTAGCTCTTGAAGCTCCATTAAAATGCCAAAGTCTGAAATTCTAGAACTTCAATTGGAGCGTGGTTCAAATACCAAATGAGAGAGAACTTCAAACTGCATCATAAATATCTACCGAGAATTATATCATTAATCAGGGATGTAATCAAATAATATCTATTATTAACATCCATTGAGAATGGTATCATTGATCAAGCATACAATCCAATAATTATTATCACATTCCCTATTTATCCAAAATTTTGCTTATCCATCCATCTAGTTAATCCAATCCATCAAATTTCTCTGATTTATCCATTCAAATTCTTCCTGGTAATTAACATAATTCCACCAATATCTTTGGCTACTCATCACCTAATATTTTGATTCCTCATGGGTTTATCTACTTCCTTCATTTACAACTCCCATGGGTGTAATTCAACCTATCTATTGCAATTAGAAATTTGCTTTTAATTTCTTTTGAGATTTAGAAGCTTATAGGTAAGGGAAGGACAAGAACAAAGGAACATAAGAATCAAGATGGCATGGGGGTAGAAGCAGAAAGCTTTCAATATAATCTTTATATAAAACTAGGAATTAGTTTTGCAAAAATTGCTTATATAGTAGCCAAACAGGCTAATAGTGAAATTTGGCTATTATTACAATCAGAAAAACATCATCTACGCAAATGGCTTCACCTGTTGCATCAAAAAAATCAAATAGGTATTATTTACTAACTACTCAAGCGGTGAACTTACAACTTTTCAAAAGGAAAAGTCTTGGTCAGGACATTTGCACTATTCTTCTTAACTCCACCTTTAGTATTACTTCAACTAGGGTTAGTTTTCGTTATATTTGGTCAATACCACCAGTAAGAAATTAGTCTGAGAGACTACACACGTTTTGAGATTTTGACAAACTCAAAAGGAAAACTTTTAATGCATCTCCAAGAGGGATAAGATAGAATTAGAGAAGATGAGATACCAATAATACTTATGGTTTACATAATTCTTTCATATTAGAAATTAGAATTTTGTATTCTTATTGAAGCCAAACCTATAGTTAGGGTTATAACCTACAGTTAAGCCTGCTTTGATACCACTTTGTAACGCCCTCATTTTTGGGAACATGGACATCATACAACTGCAATGATCCAATGAGTTACATTGCAGATAGAAGAAGAATCATGCCTGCTCATGAACATTTAAAAAGATTAATTTGGTTAAAAATAATACCTGATGGTCAAATTTAACAACAACATGGGCGTTCGAGCCCAAAATTTTAACTTACATTCAGAAGAACCGAATACAACTCCACAGGAATGCTTGAGTGCGTTGCAACCTAACACGAAGACTTGTAACATTCTTTCTTCTTTTGATACCTGTTGTGTTGGAGATATAGCAAGACTGAGTACAATCAACTATACTCAGCAAGTCACATAAGGAAATGCTATGCAAGTACTTGCCAGGATTTTCAAGAGATGGAGATATAGTGGTTTTAGTAAGGTATTTGTGGATGCAATTTTATTTGTGAACATTTTTTAACACAAAGAGTAATAACTTTATAAGGACTTGGGGTTTCAATAACTTGATTTCCAGACCTCAACATTTCCAAATCCACTTATGCCTCACTGTTCGAATCACCCATTGAACATAGCTTCCTTCACCACAAGCATGACGTATTCAAGGCACTAACATGATTAGTCCAAAGAGTTGCTCAGCTTTACCCACAAGATTTCTTAACCCTCATGACTGAGTTAAAAAAACAAGGTTGTTTCACTGCTCATCTCTTTATATAGGCTCTACCTGGTAGATTGCCAAACAGACCTAGGTATCCACTGGCCAGGTCGAAACACAACCGCCTATCCTGAGAGGAATCTACCATTATTCAGTATGATTTTATTGTTTCCATACCAATGCTATTTTACTCTTGGAGAGATTCACTCAATTTGAGCAGCTACTAGACGAGGTTTGACAAGTCAAATCTTGTGGTTGAATGATCACTATATTCTTTGCTCAGCATAAGGTCATCCTTACTTTTCTTCAAAGCTTTATCTATACTTTACACCACGAGGCAGCCATCCACAATCCAAATCCCTAGTGCTCTATGGCTTTGCCACCAACCCATTCAATCCTCAACCTTAGGGTATGATCATAGACTCCAACCATCTAGTGGCTTTCCACGATTCAACCGTAACCTAGAACCGTTTAAATAAATTTCTTGGCAAGAATCTAATGTCACATAGTAGTATAATATTTTAAATGAGCCATTTTACAATTATCTACACAATAATTAAATACTACTACGGTTGTTAAGGTGAATAAGACATCAAATAAAATAGGGCATTTTGCGGTGGTAGAACATAACTAATTCACAAGTCATTCTAAACATTTATTGTACATAAAATAATAGTACGTAAATAAAAGATAATGTATGTACAGATAAATAAATAAATAACAAAATGTAGGTTCAACATGATGAAAAACATGTGACTTGCCTCCTTGTCCACAGGACATTGACTTCTGTAATTGCTCTTGCAGTTCTTCTGTTGATCAATTCGCTGGGTCTGAATTCTACTGTGGAAAACGTAGGCAAATAAGTTCCTGCTTTACAGAATACAAGCTGGGAACAAAACACCAATAAATAACCAAAACATAGAAATAAATTTGGTTCAGATGATCAAGGTTTAGGTGGTGTGTAGTTTGACTAATTGGAATTGGAATTAGGCTAGGTGGGCTCGAGAGGGGCGAAAAGGCTATATGCATGTTGGATGAATTTTTGGACAAATAGAAACAGCCAGTTATATAGTGGTGGATTGATTGTGGAACAGTGGTTTTAGGTTTTGTCGGGGTTTGGCTTGGCAGAACGGAGGTCAAAAATGGATTCAAGTCGTCGAAACAATCGAAATAGGGTATTTTTAGGATTTAGGGTTTTGGATGAATAGTATGCTACAGTGCATAATACTGTTGGGCTAGCTTAGCTACACAATGTGTGCGTCGGCTAATTTGGCCCAGTTGCATGCCGACCATTTCGGCCCGGCTTTAGTGTGCGCTGATCTCGGCCATCCAATCACCATGCATGAACGGTCGTGGGCAGGCCACGTCTATCTCTGACCGGTCTCAGCGGCGGAAAATAGGGGAGTAATCTCAGCTAGGATTTGGTGCCGGTGATGAGCTCCAGTGGTCATCACCGGTACGTATGGGTTCAACTTGAGATGGAGGTTCCATTTTTGGGTCTTGGAAGGAGTGGGATGGGTGGTAATGGCCAGCGGTATGAGAGAAGGTCGCGGCTTCTTTCTCGGCTTTGGAGCTCCCCAGTGGTTCTCCGGCGAGTTCATGATTGTTTTAACCTTCTATAGGGGATGGGAAATATCAAGACAGTGGAGGTTTTGGTTGGGAAGAACTAAGCTAAGCCATCCACGATGAGGGTGCTTTGGTTGGCGATGGTTTTATGTGGCGGAGCTCCACAGAAATGCTCATGCCCCATTGAGTCCACTAAAGTGATCAGGGTGTAAAAGGGGTGCTATGGACAAACGCAATTGACCCCGTTCGGTCCGCCACTGCCAACAGTGATGGGTAGTGTGCTCGCGCGATAGCGCGAGTGGCCATGCGTTAGTAGCGTCCTTTCTTTCTTGGTTTGTATGCGTAGAGCTAAAATGACATATGAAAATGACTGAGTATATTAAGGATAATCAAATATATTGTATTAGCTGTACTATTGTTTCTTAGGGCTCATTTCGACCGTAATAATATTGCATAATTTTTATATGAAATAGTTTAATTTCTACAGGAATAAAGAAAAATTGCTAAGCTCCAAACAGGATCTTAGTAATTTCCTTACAGGAATATAGCGTAGACCCAGTAATTGAAGGGCCTTGTACATAGCTAGTGTCTGTACACCTGCTTTGACAAAGTGCCGACTACAGTGTTTACAACATCATTGTACGTACTCCTGATGACTACTAGACGAGAATGGCTCTTGGTCTAAAAAAAATGGTTCTTCGGGTGGGTGGCATTTTTAGCTGAGTTTTGCCCACTTATGTGCGTAAAATGAACTTTCCCGCAGTTCTCGCTGCTTGAAAATGTCGTCACGACGACTAGTAACAGCATGGAAGAACCACGATGCACAAGTAACATTCATAGGAATCAGATTGTACTAACAGTGGATAGCCAAGCTCCTCACCGTCTTTCAACTCCTCTCGCTGTTGTCTATATGGCCCACTACAATTATAAAGATATGGAATAGAAAAGGAAACGGAAACAAAATTGCACTTCACATAACCCTTTCACAATTAATAGTCTTTTGACGTATGGTGCATCTGGAAGCAATTCGAGTCAAACAAGACATGGACACTTCCTTCCACAACGTACACAGCAAAGTTTTGTTACAGTTCCCCCGACTGTGCCGTACAACTATGTTGAAGAGGCTACGACCACCTCTGTATTGTTATGACCGCTCTGCTAGTTCACCGACCACACTGACAGTCGTTACGACCACATAGTGACCCCTCCGATCACTCCTTTTTGCTACGACCACGTAGTCATAACTTCAACTGAAGTTATGATCACATTCACTGGCGCGGCGCTGTGCTACACTTCCTTTGACCACGATCAATCACCGTAGTTGTAACCCTTACGACCATGCTTTCCTGTTGCGTGGCCGTGATCGTAACTCCTTTACGACTACATCTTCAGCACCTACGGACACCTCCGCTCTCTTCGCCATCGTGGTCATAACTCTGTTTATGAGCACGTCCCTCGCTCGAGACCATGGTGTAACTCCTTTACGACCACATCACCTGCTCCTGCGGACTTCTTCGCTCAATCGTTGTGGTCGTAACTCCGTTTACGATCACGTCTGCGATCCTCTGCTCACCATGGTCGTAACTTAGTTACGACCATGTCTGCGAACCTCTGCGATCACACCGACCGCCAGCGAACACGCTAGCCGCCCTCTGCTCTATGATCATGCCGACCGCTTGATCGCACGGTGGCCTGCGCTCTGCGATATCCTTGACCGCCTGCGACCACACCGATCAACTTCTGCGATCTCCTCAACCACCGCAACCCACGGTCATCTTCTTCTCTATGATCTCCTTGACCGCCTCGACCACGCCGGTTGCCCATCGCTCTGCGATCCACGCCGACCGCCCTCGACCACACCGCGCCTCTCCTCTGCGGTCACACCGACCGCCTACGACCACACCGGTCGCCCACTACTTTGCGGTCATGCTAACCGCCTGTGACCATGCCGGTCACCCACTGCTCGACACCTCCTCTCGACTATATCACGTCAACTTGGTGCTCTTCTCTCGATTACATTGCTCTACTTTTATACCTGGCTATACGACTACAAAGCAAACTTGACTACGACTACTACGACTTCAACATGAACACGATAGTCTGACTCATACTCGTACATGACCATGTCAACTTGGAGGCATGGGAGAAGCTACAGACGATGCATGAGGGCGGTGATTGTGTGGAGGAGGTGCGCATGGTCCAAGAGAGAGGAGCGAGAGGCTCAGGTTTAATAGAAAAGGAAAGCGAGCAAGCGCGTTGTTGCGTCCTGATTCTCTGAACGTTTCTGGCCATATCTATCACGCGGCGGCGACCATTTTCCGGCCATTGCTTCTGTACGGAAACCAATCTAGGCTGTTCCTCTGTGGTTGCACACAATGGAGGCTTAAACACGAGGATTTGGCAATGGAGAAGGCCATCTGTTGTTAGGTGCAGATCAAAGAAAAATACTTGAAAAATACTTGCATGCAAGAAAGAAAGATATACACACATGCATCAACGATCCAGTCCATCCACAATAAGGTGCTTTGAGATTTTCTCTCCTTTCATTTCAACTAGAACACGACCTTTCGTTGTTGCTGGCACATGGTGCAAGCAGGCCATGTATGTCCAACAATACAATTATCCTTCATGTTGAAGCCAAAAACAAATTTGCATCGAGCTATATAACAATAGATGGATAAGGCATCCAAAGCAGAGAGAATAAGCGAAATGAGTGCATGAACAAACAATGAAGACAACAACTCGCAGTTGATATACCATCGCCAAGGCGCATTGAGATGAGCGACTTTAGCTATGATGACTCAGGGAGTGTAACGGACGTGCAAAGGGAGGTGCTGAGGGAGGTGTGGAGGAAGGTGCCGAGGGCGGTGGGGGTGAAGGCTATCCTCGATGTTCGCCTCGTACCACGGCAATGTCGCTGTGCTAACAACAAGTGATAGTTCTCATTGCAGCCCTCGTGTCGTCGTAAATGGCTTGCATCGCACCTAGAAGGTGGTCGACGGTGTTAGTCCTCCCACAGCATAGAGTGTCAGCAACCTCACTCGAGATACGATGAAAGCCACCTCAAGTATATATTGTAAGTCTCGACGTTGTAGGGTCGTGCCTCCTACACAACATCTCTCACCGCCCTATCGCCTCACAACGCCGTCCATGGTAGCTGTGTCTCCCTCCAATCACCATTCCTCTACCCTTTCCTCATTTGCCTACAAGTGAATTCGGCTGTTAGACAGTCAAAAAAGAGATGCAGCTAATAGGTTAATTGATGAAACCAAATAACGACATACCCATGGGCTTGCGGTGTAAGAGGTCATCCTAGTGATGGTGGCACCTGTTGGTAAAGCCTCAACTATAGGGTAGGCTCGACCATGTGGGAGAACACCAGGTGGCAGGTCGTCAACCAGTACGTGTGGTCCCGACTACACTGAGAGGACAAGCCATAGGGGGCTGTGTCTGTAAGGAACCATAGAGTCCATGGGCACCAGATGACTTCATCCTCATGCAAAGTCTTGAACAGGTTATGGAACTTAAGGTACACACGTCTCAGTCTCTCCCTGGTCCATTCTAGCTGAGCATGTGTCCAACGAGTACCTATTGTGGGCCCCTCAATGGGGTCAGCACCATCACCATGATTGTAAAACTCTGGGATGAACTGGAAAGGGTGCATGAAACTCCAAAAGTACGGCTGGCCAATCAGAAAGTGCTCCCACGACCACAGTTGCAACAGGGTGTAGCATACCGTGAGGACTCCCTAGCCATAGTGCGCTGTGAGGCATTACACAAGCCTTAGTACGTGGAGCAAAGTATTGCAGAGCCCCAACTGTATTATGGCACCTCATCAGGCCAGGCGTTCGCCAACGACTTAGTAAGATGGATGTAGGTGGGGTATACCCAATCTCACTAAGTCGTAGAAAACAAGACCCACCCAAACAGTAATAACATGTACGCAAGGAAGTGTGTCCTCACTATCTCCTTAGTCGCATGCACAGGGCATGTCATGTACTGTTGTAGCCAGGAATGTGGCACACCTGATATGTTTTCTAGGATTGGGTGCCCGAACCTCTCAGCCATACGTACCTTTTAGTCTACTCGCATGGGAGGTGGCACCACTGTAGGACCCCATAGTAATAGACCTATAAGTATAGCGATGTCCTCAAAAGTAAGTGTCATCTCCCCTCACTAGAAGTGGAAGGTGTGAGTCTCCGGCCTCCAATGGTTGATAAGTGCAGACAGTAGTGTCGCGCTGAGCTGAAACGCGTGCGATAGGTCCAACACGCAAACATTCCAACACATACAACACAAGAACATATAACGGGAGTGCATCTAAACATATTACAACAAACAAACCACATCACGACATGAGAAATAAAACTTAGTCGCTATGATGCATTTCC
Organism: Dendrocalamus sinicus; assembly: GCA_036346575.1. Classification (NCBI taxonomy): domain Eukaryota; kingdom Viridiplantae; phylum Streptophyta; class Magnoliopsida; order Poales; family Poaceae; genus Dendrocalamus; species Dendrocalamus sinicus. The sequence continues at coordinate 25,230 of JAYEVI010000505.1, forward strand.
GGAATTAGGCCTATTTTGGAAGTTGTTGATGGAGTGCCCAACCGTCTTACAGAGCCTGCAAGTCAGGCGCCTAACCTATTGCCTATGCTAGTCATCATGATTCCATACCTTTTACCATCAGTGCCGTGCAACAGAGACCATTTCTCTAAGTCAGGTGCATGTGAGTTAACCTATTGCATGAACTCCCCAACCCTCATGATCCCTCTGGCCACCACCCCTGCTTCGGCATCATTGGAATGCCTTACATGCTTGCCGGTCTCCTCGTCGGGCTGTGCACCCGATACGTCCGTGGGTGTGCCCTCGAACCACTGTGCACAGACCTTGACAAGATAAGATTCGTCTACACACTTAACGATATAAGTGTCAGGGTTGGACCTATGTACTCGATACTCCAGCTAATGTTAACGGCGTATCTAGCAATGGCCTACTGGGCAGCTGAGAGACCATGTGGAGGTCATCCCATGTGTGTGATGAGTAATTAACATCGGTTTAGGAGAGTCGAGTTTGATTTGGTTGGTTCGAACCTTGACGTTGCGTGGTGCTATGTGATGTGTTTCTTGTCTGCGATGGCTGCAGGACGTCGAGACGAAGTCGTGGCGAGACACGAGGTGACCGGACTAGACACGGGCGGTGTCGAGGTCAGAACGGTCGAGATGTGTCGAAGACAGCGGAGACTCGAGGTGGTTGCAAGGCTTGGACGACAAGAGACGCGGAAGCTTCCCGGAAGGTGCAGGAGGGGTGAATTGGTAATTTCGTGAGGCTGCACAAGTGGGAGCAGGTTCCGTTGGATTTAGTGGGCGTAACAGTGGAGACCCGTTAGCCAAGGGCTATAAATAGGAGTGAGTGGCTGCATGTATTCCCATGGCTTTGGGAGAGAGTTAGGGTTTGCTTTAGTCAAAAGAGCCTTTGAGAGGTGGTTTTTGGCTTTAGGCTTTAGTAGTTGAGAGTTGGTAGAGAGGGCAGAGTGAGTCCCCTCTGTGAGTGCTCCCTTCGTTGTCTCCTCTCCAGGAAGAATGTAGGGTTCTTGTTTTCTTGAGTTGAGGAGAGGGAGAGGATGGATTGAGACCCTTGTAAACATTCCTCTTGTTCTAATGTCCATGTGTATGGGGACTCCTCTGTATGCCTTGTTTTCCATGAATGAAATCACTAAAGTTTATTTCTCTGCCTCCTATGCTCTTAGTTACTCTCTGTGTGATTTTTGAGTTTTGCGATTTAAGTGATTTCTTCTTTGAGAAGGGCCAAAATGGGTTCCTGTATGTTGGGATGAGGCCTCAAGATTATTTGATCAGTTAAAATCCCAAGAACATATTCTTGATTCCAGTTTTTGGCTTTTGGCTTCCTCTGTTCTTCAATTCTTCTCCTAGGGTTTTGGTGCAAATCTTGTTTCCCTCTTTGAGATGGCATGAGACTTGGTACCTAGAGTCCAGAGGCTATCTATTAGCTATCCTCAAAGTTTCATGGCCAAAGTATCAAAGGTTGGGGAGTAATTTGAGTTTTGGTCCTGTTCTTGCAAAGTTTCAGATTTTTGTCAAAATCTGAAATTACTTGTCTTGAGTTGATTTCTCTTGGTCCTTTGAGTTCCCCTTACTATTTGGTAGGTTATCTTGCAGTTCTGGGCCAAGAAAAGCAGAGGGAGATCTCAATTTTCACTGCTGGCCAAAGTCCACAGTTTGTCTGAAAATTGCTCCCTGTTGTCTGCTCTGAAAACCCGAGGAGCGGTCTGACCGCCGTTAGACTTGCGATGCGGATCGACAGCGCCGTGATCTGACCGCCCAGAACAATGGTCGACCGGCTTTATATGCGATCGACCGGCTTTGTTGTTTCTTCTTTGTTTTGATGTCTTTTCTGGTTTTTGTTTCAAGCGAGTTCTCCTTCGCTTTTTCTTCTCTGAGTTCTTGAGTTCCAGTAAGCCTTTTTGATCTCTTCTCTCAACTTCACATAGCTGTCGAAGGAGATCTTCTAAGTGGTGCTTTTTGGGGGCAAGTTTTTAGTTGATCGACATTCGCCCCCCCCCCCCTCTGTCGCCATTTCGGTCCAACAACAGCATTCTTGTTTGGGAAGCGCTGACTTAAGAGTAGAGTGTCTTCATTGAACTCTCACTGTGCCCCCTCTGGCTGTAGCAGAAGTAGCAATGTCTCTGCGATCTAGAGGAGACATAATGTCGAGACCCGAATATACAAATTCGGACTCTACTGTGTACTCTGCACTAGTCCAGGATCACGCTAGTGCACACAGCGTAAACAAAGATAAATATCATCCACATCACGATATTCTAAAGGAAATCCAAATTATATTAATAACCAACAGAGTACGACCTTATGGCCAAGCTTACAATTATTAGCTGAAGGGCTTTAAAGAAACTAGCGTGAAATCCAAAATTAGCGTAGTAGCCACTCGACATGCCCACAGGCAATCGTCGGGAGCGAAGTCCTAATCCGTGAAGTCCTCGTAGTAGCCTCCTTCTAGCAACTCCTGCTGATCTGGTCCCTCCTCCTCAAGCTGAGCAACATGGGCATAAAGCGGTGAGTACATTGGTACTCGGCAAGTCGTTTGTAACAAATGAATGCAATATAATATGCAAAGCTTAACAATGGATGGCTGAAAGGTTAGTTTTGCATGAGCGACAATTTGAAGTAAATACAATATATAGATTGAAAAGCATATTTAACAACAGACACTAAGTAAATATATCAAAGGAATTGAATATAACCACAAGTGAACTAACCATTCACTTCCCATCTCAAACCAATCAAATTTTCATAAAGACTCTACCCCTCGTGTGAAATCACGAGCATTGTCCATGAATGGGGACACGGCTATTCGAATAGTTTTACACTCTGCAGAGGTTGCACTGCTGTACCCACACGATGTGATTAGCCTCAGCAAGGAAATCACAACAAGGCTTTTACAATGATCCATCTCCACCCGATCCCACTCGCTAAGATTCGCGTCGAGTAGGGTAACCCCTAGTCGATAATTGCCCCTCTTGCGCCACACAACATGGTAGTAAAACCAAAGTAGAGACTTCTCAAATTATTATGCCAGGTCTATCCCATACTAGACATGTGGTTTGCACGATTAAGCTCGGATCAATGGCGCACAAAGTTAAGTCCTTAACAATTACCCAGTGAAGCATCCACATCCCAATGTGCATCGGCACCCCCCTTTATCGCACGATCATTCGCCCAAGTGAAAGCCAAGTTTGTATAACCAATGCCCATGACACTACCCATGTCATGACATACCAATTTATAGCGTGGCTAACCACCACGTTCAAGTAAATCATTAAGTCGGGATTAATTAACCACATGTGATGCCAGATCGAACTAATAGGAGGCGGGCTAAGCGATCGAGCGTAACCCCATGTGACAATTATTATTTTATCACTAAATAATTCCCAATCCTAAGGTGTCAATGGATTCATGGTAGTCAAATTATCATGGAGGATTTAATCAATTAGGAGTATAACTACCAATACAAGGTTTTATTAATAAATAGCAATGCATGATAATTTGAAACAAAATAATACATAATAGATTGAAATCTGGGTTCAACATGATCAAAGAATACGACTTGCCTTGGCCTTGCTCAGATGAGGGCTCTTGGTCTTCAAATCCAACTTCGCTCCTCGAACACGCGATCTAACGAGAGAGAAAGCGAGACGAAAGAGAAAATAAATTCAAATAAAATTCAAATGAACTCCAAAAACTTTCAAACCTGAACCAAAAGGTAGAGCTCAATTTTAGATGAATTTAGAAAAAGAACGGGTCAATCGGAGCTAGGATGAGGAGAAGCGGGCTCTTGGAAAATTGGATTTTCTGAAAATCAGGAAAATTGGAAAAGTGCCTTTGTCTTTGTGGACCAGGGCGCACGGAAGGCTGGGTCTCACGGTGGACTCGGCTCACGGAGCAGTCTGGTGATCCAGGCTCTTTGGCGCCAGCGGCGGTGCCGACGTGGCGGCGACGGGCGGACACGCATGCCCTAGGGTGGCGTGGTTTCTTGGTGGCGGCCGACTCGGCAGTCCACGGTACGGTGACAAGCGGGCCCACCGGACGAGACTTCGGTGCGGTGGGACGGAGTCTGGGGAAAGCGAAAAGTCCGCGGCGGTGGCGTCGTGCGGCGTCTTGGCATGGGCGCGAGGCGGTGCGGCCGAGGCGGCGGCGAGGTTGCGGCGCGTCGGCCGGCGCGCGGGGCGGCGAAGTTCGGCGGCGGCGGCGGCCGGCGGCGAGGTGACGGCGGCGGCCCGCGCGGTGACCGAGTGGCGAGGACGGAGAACGACGGCGGCGGGGCTCACCGCGGTGGCGAATGACGGCGCCGACGGCGGCGGCGGGCGATGACCACGGCGGCGGCGAGCAGCAGCGCACGGCCGCGGGCGCGGCGGCGCTCAGCGTCGCGCGGGCGGCTTCGGGGCGAGGAAGACGAGCGCGGCGGCTTTATACCCGGCCGTCGAGGTGTTTGACTTCGAGACGCGAAGGAAAAGCGGAAGCGGCGGCGGCGTCCGTCGGAGCGGGAAGAAAGTCCCGTCGAAACGGCGACCACAGCAGTGGGTCCCACTGTCGCGGCGAGCGAAGCGAAGCGGCGAGGATGGCGACGAGCGCGAGCGCGAGTGGCGAGATGGTGACACTTATCGCCCATCGGCGAGGACAAGGCGCGCTGGCGCGGAATGGGCTGGGCAATTTGGTGGGTTTCGCCCATTGGCCGGTTGGGATTTTGGAGATTTTTCTTTTGAAATTCAAATAAATTAATTTGAGCTCTAGAAAATAGCAAATAAATCCAGAAAAATCCAGAAAAATACCAATAAATTCCTTGGGACACAAGGAACTCAAATAAAATAACTTTGGCAAATGTTCATGTTCAGATTAATCATATTAAATCCTTTTAACTCATAAAAATTCATTTAAGCTTTTAATTAAATCCAGAAAAATTCAAATGGTGAATTTTATTTTAAAAGCTTCAAAAATACTCTGAAAATCAGGATGTTACAAACCTCCCCCCTTAAACGGAATCTCGACCCCGAGATTCTGGCTCTCTAAAGAATAGGTTTGGAAACTCCGCTTTGAGATCCTCCTCGCTTTCCCAGGTTGCTTCCTCCTCTGAATGATTGCTCCACTGAACTTTGCAAAAACGAACGACCCTTCTTCTGGTGACACGCTCTGACACTTCCAAGATCTTGATGGGATGCTCTTTATAGGACAGATCCTCCTGGAGATCCACAGCCTCAATTGGCACTGCCTCCTCTGGCACTCGCAAGCACTTCTTTAATTGAGACACATGAAACACATCATGTATCCCGCTCAAGTTCTCAGGTAGCTCTAGCTGATAGGCAACTTCTCCCTTGCGCTTCAAAATCTTGAATGGCCCCACATATCTTGGTGCTAACTTTCCCTTCATTTGGCACGCAACTCCTTTGAAAGGTGTGATCCTGAGATACACATAATCATTGGGCTCAAAGCTTAAATCTCTTCGGCGAGTATCAGCATAACTCTTTTGCCTGGCTTGAGCTGCTTTCAGCCTTGCTTGAATCAAGCGCACTTTTTCTTCGGCTTCTTGCAAACACTCTGGCCCAAATATCTGCCTTTCTCTCTGTCTCCTTCCAATTGAGAGGGTCCTACACTTCCGACCATACAAAGCCTCAAATGGTGACATCCGCAACCGGCTTAGTAAGCTGTTGTTATAGGAGAACTCTGCGAAAGGTAGGCAATCGTCCCACTTGGCTCCGTGATCCAAAACACATGCTCTCAGCATATCCTCTAAGATCTGATTTACACGCTCTGTCTGACCATCAGTCTGTGGGTGATAGGCTGTGCTAAAATTCAGATGAGTACCCATCGCCGTGGAAACTACTCCAAAATCGCGAAGTGAACTGCGATCCACGATCCGACACAATCCTCTTAGGAACTCCATGGAGACTCACAATTCGGACATATACAATTCGCCAACTTATCTCCGAATATGTGGTTTTTTGGAAGGAAATGGGCTACCTTTGTCAATCGATCCACAATTACCCATATCAGTCGTAACCTTCCTTGGTCTTGGGTAGACCTGTGATGAAATCCATGCCCACATCTTCCCACTTCCACTGGAATTTTCAACGGTTGCAACAATCTGCGGGTCTTTGATGCTCTGCTTTCACTCATTGGCAAACATCACATAGTGCTACATACTCTGCTATTTCTCGCTTCATACCGCCACCAGTACTTATCCTTGATGTCTGATACATCTTGGTGCTGCTGGATGAATTGAATATAATGACTTCGTGTGCCTCTTTAAGCAACAATTGCTTTAACTCTTCCTTATTGGGTACGCACAATCGCTTCTTGTACCATATGATACCCTGATCATCCTCCACAAAACTGTCGCTTTTCCTTCCTTCAATCCAACCTTGATCCATTGGATATTTTCATCCTCGGTTGCGCTTGCGAATCGACTATCCAAGGTCGGTGCAAGTCCAAAGCGCCAACATCCCTTCTTCAACCAACTCCAAAGCGAGCTTTTGGAATTCCTCGTGCAATCTTTGGTTGACTCTCCTTGACCATAATTGTGTTGCAATATACCTTCCGCTCAACGCATCCGCCACTCGTTGGCTTTTCCCGGTGATAGTGGATTCCAATGTCATAGTCCTTTATCAACTCCAACCATCTTCTTTGTCTTAGGTTAAGGTCTGATTGGGTGAAGATATACTTCAAGCTCTTATGATCGTGTAGATCTCACATCCATTACCCATCGGTAGTGTCGCCATATTTTGGGGCATGCACAAGCTGCCGCTAACTCCAAATCGTGCGTAGGGTAATTCTCCTCATGTGGCCTTAAGCGGCGCGATGCGTAGGCTACCACTCTTTTGTCTTGCATCAATCGCATCCTAAACCCTTGCGAGATGCGTCACAATAAATCTCAAAGTCTTTCTTGATATCCGCAAAATTAGGGTAGCGTTGTTGTCGACTTTCCTTTAGCTTCCAAAGCTCTTTTCGCACTCTGGCGTCCATTCAAACTTCTTTTCCTTTTTAATAGCTGGGTAAGAGGTCGGGCTACATGGAGAACCCTTCTATGAATCTTCGATAGTAACTCGCCATTCCTAGGAAGCTTCGACTGGGTCAGCGACGTGGGTGCCTTCGGTGAGCACATCTTGTACTTTCACCGAGTCAACGGACACTCCTCTGCCGTCAACACATGACCCAAAAGGCAACTTCCTTCATCCAAAATTCACACTTGCTGAACTTAGCATACAACTTGTGCTCGCAATCTTTGCAATACCAATCTCAAATGCTCCTCATGCTCCTCCTCATTCTTGGAGTAGATCGAATGTCATCAATGAACACAATGACAAACTTGTCCAAGTAATCCATGAACACCTTGTTCATCGGTACATAAAGTAGGTGGGGCATTGGTTAAGCCAAAGGACATCACGGTGAACTCGTATAATCCATAACGAGTTGAGAAGGTGTCTTGGGTATGTCCTCGGTCGAATCCTCATTTGGTGATACCCGATCTCAAATCAATCTTGGAAAACACTCCAGCTCCTTTTAATTGATCGAGCGGATCATCAATTCGAACAACGGTACTTATTCTTGATAGTAACTTCATTGAGAGCTCGGTAATCCACGCACATCGCTGGCTACCATCCTTCTTCTTGACGAACAATACGGTGCTCCCCATGGAGAGGTGCTGGGTCTAACATATCCTTTATCCAAGTAACTCTTGTATACGCTTCTTCAATTCTGCTAACTCATTGGCGGGCATTCGGTAAGGTCTCTTGGAAATTGGCGAGGTGCCTGGTGCTAACTCAATTGCAAACTCCACTTCTCTTTTTGGTGGCATCCCGGGGAGATCATCGGGAAAAACATCGGGATATTCTCTGGCAACTGGTACTTCATTTAGGGCAATCCCTTTACTTTGGCACACCATCACTTTTTCTGGTTGCTTCATGTCGGCTTCAAATCTTACTTTGCTTCCATCGGGACCGTCCAAGGTGACTGCTCGGCTTCCACATTCCAACACTGCTTGATGCTTCTTGAGCCAATCCATACCCAAAATTACGTCTAACGACTGGATATTCAGCACAACCAAATCTGCGGAGAACTCTACTCCTTGGATGGCTATCCTAACTTTGGGGCATCCTAGGTTTGTACTCATCTCAGAGCCTGGGGATTGAACCAATAAAATGGAACCAAGTGCAACGACTTCCAACTTATGCTTTAGAGCAAAACTCCGAGAAACAACCGAATGTGAAGCTCCGAATCAAACAAAGCGTGGCGGTCTTGAATTTATCGGGAACTTACCGATCACCACATCCGGCGCCGCTTGAGCCTCCTCCATGGTGGCGTGGTTCACTGGCCACGCATCACGATCGCGATCCTTTGTTGGGTTGATTTGATCCTTGAGGTGCTCCGCGTCGACCTGCTGCGAAGTGCGATGCAGTGTGGCTCCCAAGTTGAAGCGGCGGTGTCAATGCAGATTCTGCGGGCATTTGTTGGCATAATGTCCGTCTCATTGCATTTGAAACAAGTGGATCACGACATGGGCTTGGTAATCCTCTCTGTTGGCTTCCACTGGATTTGGTTTTGGCGCCAAGAAAGCGGCGGGGAGCCGTGCAGAGTTTTGAATCCCGGCTTTGAGGAACTCGAGTGGCTGAAAATTACCGAGCGGGCTCTCGAGCTTGGTGCATCTGTGATCCTTGCTGCATCATTCTTCTCTTGCGAGATTCTTCCAACTCGCGATGACTTTCCTCAATGAGCATTGCTTTGTCCACCATGTTTTGGAAACTGGCATAATCATGTCCCACTACCTGAACTTTCAATCCTGGGTTCAATCCTTTCTTGAACCTCTTACGCGAGCATCATCGTGGCGACATCTTACGGAGCATAACGGGCCAGCCGAGTGAACTTGTTGAGATATTCACTCACGGACATGTTCTTCTCGCAACTCCCGAAATTCTTCCTTCTTCATTTCGATCACCCCATCCAGGATATGGGCATGACGAAAAGCTCCTGCGAACTCAGCCCAAGTGATGCTCTCTGGATCCTCGTGAGCGGCACAATAATTTTCCCACCACTCGGCTGCAGCACCCTCAAGCTGATGGGCTGCATACAACACCTTCTCGCGATCGTACCTTTGGGCAAGGTTAAGCTTCTTTCCACGAACGCATCCGGTCATCGGCTTCTAGTGGCTCGAAGACCGTGAATAGGTAGGAGGCCTTGTCCTCATAAATTTCGCAAACTTGGATCCGCGGGCGAATCGGTGGAGGCATGGCCATGTCTTGATTCTGTCGATTCATCATGGCGTTCATGTTCGCATCATGGTGTTCATCAAGCGAGTGCAGGCTGCCATGAATCGACTCAGGTTGGATCGATCCAGCTGGGTTTGCATGTTGCTCGGAGTTGCTGGCGCCTCGGGATCGACTCATCTGACCACGTCCTGCGGAGCTCCGGGTATCAACCATCTGAAAAGAAAGATCACTTGCTTGAGGACTGGCTTCACAGGGCTTACCAGGTAAGAGGGAAAAGCAAAGATAAGTGGTAAGTTCGTCTAAGGGGGATATTCTAATGGTAAATCCTAAACTAAACAATCACTTAGCCGAAAAGCTAACAAAAGAACAAATAAATCACTTCAATAAAAGATTTGATATGACTGCAACATATTGCTTTTGAGGGCAAAACTGCAGCTCACATCACACTCAATGCAAACAAAAACCACTTCCTAACCGATGCTATCCTATGCTACGGTCTACTCTTCCGGCTCCCACTCAGGTCCGGCGAGGTACGGTGTGCGATCTTCCTCTTCTTCCTCTGCATCGCTGTAGAACGTCCATCGGTTGCGGAAGCGCATTGTAAGGCGCCTTGCTGGAATAGACGAGTTGAAGGTACTCTCGGCGATCATCGCCATGCGTTGCCTTTCCTCGGGTTGGGTGGCGTGGCGAAGGTGGAGGTGTTGGCGTCCGGAGTGTACTCCTCGAGTTCATACTTTCTCTTGTATTCTGGATGAACTTGGTCATACCGATCTTGTACCGTCGTGAGTTGAGCAACGGCCTTGCGTGCGGCACGCTATGGATTTGAACCTTTGAAGCTGTGGTGTACGACGTGACCTCCAAGCTTGATAGTGAAGTACAACCGTGTGAAATGGTACCCTCTTACTTCATCATCCATGGGCGTACATTGGTGTTCTTTTGAAACCAAGACTTCTTAGCGAAGCTCGAAGCACTCTCCTCCATCCTCCGACTGCTATAGTTGCTTTGCGACATCTACAAAGACGGCACAAGATAAGAGTCGGTTTAAAAATTTTCATTTTCGCAGAAATTTTAAGGTGAGAGGCAAGAGTCCCTAAGAATAAGGTAAGAGAGTAAAGAATTTGCTAAATATCAGGTTTGGTTGTTTTGTCTTTAGAAAATAGGTTTTTAATTTTTGAGACAACGACTAACTTAGGTTTTAGTCCTCTGATCGATATGGCTCGATACCATCTCTGCCGAGACCGAATATACAAATTCGGACTCTCACTGTACTCTGCACTAGTCGAGGATCACGCTAGTGCACACAGCGTAAACAAAGATAAATATCATCCACATCACGATATTCTAAAGGAAATCCAAATTATATTAATAACCAACAGAGTGCGACCTTATGGCCAAGCTTACAATTATTAGCTTTGAAGGGCTTTAAAGAAACTAGCAATGAAATCCAAAATTAAGCGTAGTAGCCACTCGACATGCCCACGGGCAATCGGTGGGAGCGAAGTCCTAATCCGTGAAGTCCTCGTAGTAGCCTCCTTCTAGCAACTCCTGCTGATCGGTCCCTCCTCCTCAAGCTCGAGCAACATGGGCATAAAGCCGTGAGTACATTGGTACTCGACAAGTCGTTTGTAACAAATGAATGCAATATAATATGCAAAGCTTAACAATGGATGGCTGAAAGGTTAGTTTTGCATGAAGCGACAATTTGAAGTAAATACAATATATAGATTGAAAAGCATATTTAACAACAGACACTAAGTAAATATATCAAAGGAATTGAATATAACCACAAGTGAACTAACCATTCACTTCCCATCTCAAACCAATCAAATTTTCATAAAGACTCTACCCCTCGTGTGAAATCACCGAGCATTGTCCATGACCGGGACACGGCTATTCGAATAGTTTTACACTCTGCAGAGGTTGCACAAGCTGTACCCACACGATGTGATTAGCCTCGGCAAGGAAATCACAACAAGGCTTTTACAATGATCCATCTCCACCCGATCCCACTCGCTAAGGATTCGCGTCGAGTAGGGTAACCCCTAGTCGATAATTGCCCCTCTTGCGCCACACAACATCGGTAGTAAAACCAAAGTAGAGACTTCTCAAATTATTATGCCGGTCTATCCCATACTAGACATGTGGTTTGCACGATTAAGCTCGGATCAATGGCGCACAAAGTTAAGTCCTTAACAATTACCCGCAGTGAAGCATCCACATCCCAATGTGCATCCGGCACCCCTTTATCGCACGATCATTCGCCCAAGTGAAAGCCAAGTTTGTATAACCAATGCCCATGACACTACCCATGTCATGACATACCAATTTTATAAGCGTGGCTAACCACCACGTTCAAGTAAATCATTAAGTCGAGATTAATTAACCACATGTGATGCGGATCCCGAACTAATAGGAAGCGGGCTAAGCGATCGAGCGTAACCCCATGTGACAATTATTATTTTATCACTAAATAATTCCCAATCCTAAGGTGTCAATGGATTCATGGTAGTCAAATTATCATGGAGGATTTAATCAATTAGGAGTATAACTACCAATACAAGGTTTTATTAATAAATAGCAATGCATGATAATTTGAAACAAAATAATACATAATAGATTGAAATCTGGGTTCAACATGATCAAAGAATACGACTTGCCTTGGCCTTGCTCAGATGAGGGCTCTTGGTCTTCAAATCCAACTTCCGCTCCTCGAACACGCGATCTAACGAGAGAGAAAGCGAGACGAAAGAGAAAATAAATTCAAATAAAATTCAAATGAACTCCAAAAACTTTCAAACCTGAACCAAAAGGTAGAGCTCAATTTTAGATGAATTTAGAAAAAGAACGGGTCAATCGGAGCTAGGATGAGGAGAACGGGCTCTTGGAAAATTGGATTTTCTGAAAATCAGGAAAATTGGAAAAGTGCCTTTGTCTTTGTGGGTGGGCGCACGGAAGCTGAGTCTCACGGTGGACTCGGCTCACGGAACAGTCTGGTGGACTGGGCTCTTTGGCGCAGCGGCGAGTCTTGGCGTGGCGCCGACAGGCGGACACGCATGCCCTAGGGTGGCGTGGTTTCTTGGCAGGCGGGCCGACTCGGCTTAGTCCCGAAGTGCACGGGTGACAAGCGGGCCCCACCGGGCGAGACTTCGGTGCACGGTGGGCCGAGTCACGGAAAGCGAAAAGTCACGGCGTGGCGTCGCGCCGCGTCTTGGCGTGCGGGCGCGAGGCGGCGCCGAGGCGGCGGTTGCGCGCGCGTCGCGCGGCGGCGCGGCGGAAGTCGCGGCGGGGCGGCGGCGGCGGCGAGGTGACGGCGGGCGCCAGCGGTGACCGAGTGGCGGGGCGGAGAACGGCGGCGGCGGGGCTCACCGGCGGTGGCGAATAGCGGCGCCGCGACGGCGGCGGCGGCGATGACCACGGCGGCGGCAGCAGCGCCACGGCCAACGCGCGGACGGCAGCGGCGCTCAGCGTCGGCGGGCGGCGGCGGCTCAGGCGAGGAAAACGAGAAGCGGCGGCTTTATACCGGCCGTCGAGGTGTTTGACTTCGAGACAGCAGCGAAAACGGCGGCGGCGTCCCGTCGGAGCGGGAAGAAGTCGTCGGGAACGGCGACCACAGCAGTGGGTCCCACTGCCGCGCGACGGCGAGCGGCGAGGATAGCGCCACGAGCGCGAGCGCAGTGGCGAGATGGTGACACTTGTCGCCATCGGCGAGGACAAAGCGAGCGCGAGCGCGGAATAAATTGGGCAATTGGTGGTTTCGACCATTGGCGGTTGGGATTTTGGAGATTTTTCTTTTTCAGAAATTCAAATAAATTAATTTGAGCTCTAGAAAATAGCAAATAAATCCAGAAAAATCCAGAAAAATACCAATAAATTCCTTGGGACACAAGGAACTCAAATAAAATAACTTTGGCAAATGTTCATGTTCAGATTAATCATATTAAATCCTTTTAACTCATAAAAATTCATTTAAGCTTTTAATTAAATCCAGAAAAATTCAAATGGTGAATTTTATTTTAAAAGCTTCAAAAATACTCTGAAAATCAGGATGTTACACATAAGCAATGTCGGTGATTACAACAGCACCTACGACACCTCCCGTTGCAGCTTCTCTACCTTGCTTGTCTCCAGAACTAGCTTCTCCACCTACTAAACCTCAGAAGGGGGCTCAAAACCTAGAATAAATCCTTGCCAAAGTTAGCTCTAACAATTGTGGTTATTCTCTTTATGGGCACTCTCAAAGAACAAAGAGCCCTTTTCAGTGAAGAATGAAACTTCCGAATAATACTCAAAAAAGCATTTAGCTCGGCTGCTGAAATACCAGCAGGTGTAATGGAAAAATAGAAGCACGATTCGATGGCCAAATTGGGAGACGAAAATACAAGTTCTTTCATGCGATGGCAACCGAACGACATAGAGGGAACTCAATATCTTGTTTGCTAACAGAAGATGGTAGCTTAATTCATTCGCATGAAGGGAAAAGCGGTTGTGCTCGGGACAGTTTTCAGGAAGAATGGGTTTGTCAACAAGCCCAACTATGCATTTTGACTTGACTGGTCTAATGACATCACTGCTGTGTTTACAACACATAGATTTTGCTTGTTCTAAAGAGGGCGTGAGGCAAAACGGTTAACCTCTTGCCAATAGATAAAGCTCCTCTAATCGATGGATTTAATGGACTCTTTATAAGAAAATGTTGGAACATCATCAAAGAAGACTTCTAGGAGGCTTTGTGAGAGGATTTCTTGATAACACAACCCGACTAATAATATTTCAGATTTTCAAATTTCTAACTTGCAAGGGACATGTAAAAATTAACACCACACATATTGCATAATAATTATTTTCTAACGCGCTGATTGTAACATTATTGTTTGCATGCAAATACATTTTGCTACGCAAAAGCATAGTCATGCATGTAATTACCATGACTAATAAATAATTAACGACACTAACAACACTATATTTGTTTTAAGTGAAGTAAGGCCATAGACCAACTACACAAGGCTAACTACTACTTTTCTATATGAATAAGTTACCATTTAGCTAATTACATGGTAATCATATTGCTAAAACTACAGTTGTATGCGGATGAAAACTACCATACCATATTTTACACACTTAAAAGTATCGCATATGAAAATTAATTTTAAATTTTTCATCAAATAGCATGTGTACTTCCAGCTAATAGTGTTTCAGATTTTGAAATTACTAACTTGTATGGGACATGTACAAATTAACAGCCCACACAATACATAATAATTATTTTCTAATGTGCTGATCGTAACATTCTTGTTTGCATGCAAATACATAAGCAATATCACGCATGTAATTACTGTTGTTGTGGTTACCGACCAAACAAAGAGAGAGTATGGTAGTGGAGAGTTATGTGAGCAAGTGCTTAGGGTTTCCCCCGTGGCCTGTGTTGTATATATATATCCATATGGGGAGTGCTTTTACAATTATATCCTTACACTCAAGCATCCCTTTCAGGGGCATTTACGTCATTACACATATCCCATTTTGGGCCTTACGACTCCCTAGCAGGTCGGCTGGGCTTAGGTGGGGGCCACCCCTACAACAACTGTGACTAACAAGTAATTAATAATACTAACAACACTATGTCTTCTAAGTGAACTAAGACCACAGACCAACTACACAAGGCTAACCACTACTTTTCTATACAAAGAAGCTACCATTTAGCTTTGTGAACTTCCAGTGCTTGGTATAATCTTTACCTCTCCGCGAGGGTACGGCGCTGGGCAGACTACCGAGGTCGTCCTCGCCCTCAAGGCCCCTTGGTAGCGAGGCCGAAGTCGAAGCCGTAGCGAAGGCGTGTGCTTGTTGTGGAGTCGAAGGTCTTGGCGGAGTTGAAGGTGTCTGCGAGCCGCTGGGTGAGACGGGGCGATCGGAGTTGGGAATCTTTCGGGCCTACCGCGAAGTCAAACGTGGCCCGACCTAGTTGCCAGGCCACCCTTGGCTGTATGTTCCTTGGTTGGCAAAGTCGAAGTCGGGCGGAGACGGTACTTGCGCCCCGGAGTCCTCTAGGTGTGGGTTGACTGAGGGGCTCTGCCTGGTCTGACAATGTCGGGCGGCTTCGCGGCCCTGTAGTGCGCCTTAATGGCAGTGAGAATCGCGCCGACTCCTGGATTGTCATGAACAGGCCGCTGCTGCCGTACGCGCTGTCCCAACGAGAGGGTACACGCGGCGGGCCACGATTGGCGCGTCGTGGGTGTTAGCAGTCACACGGCCGCGGCCACTCGCCCCTTCCCTAGAGGGGTGGGACGCGTGTTGGGATGCTACCGGTGCATCGTGCGCTGTTAGCCCGCCGGCGGTCGCGTTCCTTGGTCACAGGGATCCAAACCGTCGGGCACTCGCTAGTTGCATTCCCGTCGATTGGAATGCTGCCGGTCACGCTTTCCTTCGGTTCGGGGCACAGCGGGTATATATGCGTCGTCTTCCTGCGCCGTCTTGCATAGTGCTGTGGCTGGGTACGGCTGAAATGACCTTGGTCTCGAAGATAGGCTTCCTCTGCTCGTCTGCATTCTTTGAAAGGACTGTTCTGTAGCATGGTTAGCGCTGATGGACGCGATCATAGAATGTTGTGAACAGAAGGATGCCTATCTTTGAGTTTTGGAGGAACTTATCTTTGACCCGGTGATTGCGCTGTTCTGCCGCACGCGGTTACCTTCTCACAAGTAGGCCTACTTTTGTTCGTCTGCGTTTCATGATTGCGTGTGCTGATGCTAATATCAGCGAGCATTGACGAACAAAAGGCGGCCTATTTCTGAGAACACGTCCAAGCTTGTTGCGGATCGGCAATCGAGCTCCCCGGTTATGGGGGCACGGGGGATTTGATGCCCGAACCTCGAGGCGAGGTGGCCATCGGTGCTGCTGCTTGGCTTGGTCGGAGCCCACCCCAGAGTCTTCGCACGTATTTAGGGCCAGACGGCCAGGCAGTGCTTGGGTGGCACTGCAAGTTAGACCGGCGCCTGCTTGTCTCCGCATTCGGCCTGCCCTTTGTCGTGGGGCCGAGTTGGAGGTCCGGCTGGGCCCTAAAGCATAGGCAAAGGAGGCGACGGCCTGTCTTGGGCTGTCAGAACCGAGGTGGTTTGCGGGCTTGCCGCACGGGTCGATGGCGACGTAGCAAAGTGCGCCCTCGCGGGGCGGGGCCGGAGTAGAAGCCGGGGTCTCTTTGCTAAAGCGGAGACTCCGGCGTAGCTGCTGTCGAAGTTGGATGGGCCCTATCTAGCCGTTGCTGCATCGACAGTCCCGAAAACCGTGCCGACACACTGCGCCACGCCCCGCATCGTGTATTTATTCCTGATGGTGCAGACGTGTGGCGGGATGCTATTGGTGCGTCGTGCGCTGTCAGGCCGTTGCATGACTACGGTCGTGCGCAACGCGCGTGGGCGGTTGTGGCGCTTCTGCTTTGATCGTGGGGAGGTGAACGGTTCGTCTGCCATCGGTTACGCTCACCGGCGGTGCGGGAGGCGAAGGGGCTTTAAATAGCCCCTATGGCCCCGCGTCTGCGCCTCCTCCGCACGCCTCTTGGTCCCTCTTCTCGACCCCTACTGTTCTTGCCCCCCTTGCCGCCGCACTGCCCCTCGCCATCGTTTAGGTCCCAGATAGCGATGGCGCCCGGCGGAGAACTCGTCCAAGTGGTCGGTGACAACGCCGTTTCCCAGTGATCGTCGCCACTGGAGGTGGAGTACACGCTCGAGAGGTGTAGTTCAACAGCGGTGGACAAATGGTGGGTGGCGACGGAGAAGGAGGGCCCGTGTTCTAGCGTCTTGGGCCCCACGCTCGTGACGGAGGAGACGATCCGTACACTGCTGCGCGAGGGGAAGCTGTCGGACCGTCGGGAGGTCCGGTTGCCCACCAATGATGAGACGGAACCGCGACCCGAGGAGTCGGACGCGATCATTTTTGTTGCCTACTTCAAAGCCGGGCTACGCACCCGAGCCGCCATGATTGTTGGCGATGTGCTGCGGACCTTCGAGCTGGAGCTGCGGCAGTTGACTCCGAACGCGCTGGTCCGCCTTGCTGTGTACAGCTAGACCTTGCGAACGGAGGCATGTTGGCCCAGTGCCTCGATGTTTGCGTTTCTTCACGATGCGCGATGCCAGCCGAAGGGACGGAAAGACGGGTCGCTCTCCAACTTCGGCAGCGTCAACTTCGTCCTGCGATCATCGTGCGGGAAGATCTTCCCCGCCAACTCAACCCAGGTGAAGTGGGAGCCAAACTGGATGAGACGGTGGTTTTACCACCAAGTGGCCTCGAGTGCTCGGACCATCCAATGGCATTCAACACCACGCCCGGCGTACCGATCGACAACGAAGACAGGCGAAGAGCGCGAAGGCTCGTGGGGATCACCGCCCGCTTCAACATGCGTGACCTCGCCAAGGAGTTCATTATGTACAGTGTGGCGCCGCTCGCCAGTGACTGGCGCATCGCTGCCGGGAAACCTCGGGGCGACAATGTCCGCCCGTCCGTGTCTTCGCTACCGGCGCCCTCCGGCCTCCGTAAGTCTCGACCGTGTCCTATTTTCCATTTCTGCCCGCTGTGCCGTGTTTAACCTTGCCTCTTGTCATGTATAGGAATTCGCCTGGAGGACACGGAACGCGCAGTGAGCGTGTTCCTTGGGACATATACGGCTAGGGAGCACGACCTGCGCACAGCTGCAACCGAGGAGGCAGAGTTGGGGCGGATAAACCGCGTGTGCGAGGCCTTGGGCATTCACGTGCCGGAGCGCGCCCCTCCAGCCCTGAGCCAGCCTCGACATCGGGATGACAGTGCCAAAGGAAAAAAGGCGCCGTCTCGCAGGACAGCTTGGACTTCTGCGGCCACGCCCGGCGCGGTGGTTGCCGTTGCTCCCGTCAATGTGGCGCGGATGACGAAGGCGAGGGGTCCCTGGGTGGTGCTGGGGACCGAGAGTGCGCCATGGACGATCGGGAGGGGGAAGCTTCGTCGCCCCCAGTGATCGCTCAGGTGGGGCTAGCATCCACTGGCGACACAGGGGCGGAGTCCCCGCCTGCGGCGACGACAATGTCGGAGCTGCCCTCCATGGGGGTTAGGAGAGCGGGCCGCTCATGATGGTTGCCGGGCGAGCTCCCCCGCGGAGGTTAGTAGAGTGGGGCCCCTGCCCGCGAACGTTTATGTTGTGGAGCCCCCTCCTGCGGTAGTTGCCGAGGCGGGGTCCTTGCCTTCTAGCCCCAAGGCGAAGCGGCCACGCCTACGATCTCCTCCTCACCAGACTTCGAGGGGGTTCACCGTGGCGACCAGTGTTGGGAGCTTGTGGGACTCCGACTCCGAAGCCGAAGCCCCAGGTCCAGCATCCCTCCGGCCCATTCCTGGGCTGCGACGGCCGAGGCGCGGGAGCTGCTGGTGTTGGGCCCCGACACGGAGACTCCCCGACCCCCAGGGCCGACGTCATCCGAGGGTGCTGGCGTCCCTATTATCCCTTCCGAGGCTTGGGGGATGCCCCAGCAAAGTCCACTGGCTGCCACCGAGGGTAGACTATCTTGGCATAGCTTTTGCATTGCTCTCGTGGGACTCTAACAGGTACGCCTCCTTTCAGCGGCACTCATCCCAGAGGATGGGCGATCTTCGGGGCGCGGGGACGTTCCTTTGAGAGGGGCGTCCGACACTCCCAAAACTGCCATCGCGGACGCCACACGCCCAAGCTTAGCAGACTTCGCCCCTCAACCGGAGGTGCTGGGAGCATGGCGCGGGGTCGCAACTGACGCGACCACAAGTGTTGATCAGCAGGCGCCGCTAACCTACGGGACGGAGTGCCTTGAGACGCTTGGCGGAGGTGTTGGGAGTGAGTGAGTATCGACCTTGTAACGATATGTGGCCTTTTAGAAGTTTGCGACCACTTTATCGTCATGAGACCCGCGTCTGGCCCGTGAGCGTTGCGAGCGGCTCATGCCCGCGGCGGGGAGCTAGAGGACGATTGCGGGCGCGAAGAGGCTTTGTGCGCAGCCAAGGGGATGCACTACGCCAGGGCGACCACATCCGCCGCTTAGAAGCGAGTGCGCGAGAGCGATGTCGACGTCGAGGCACTCATGGCGGCAGCAGCGGCTATCGGCCGAGGCGCGCGACATGAGGCTGCGGAGGAGCGGAATGGCCTACTCCAGCAGATCACTACACTGGAGAAGGAGAAGGGCCAACTCATCGCGTCTCTTGCGGAGCAAGACCGGACTCTGGGCGATGCCTCGGTGGCTGCGTGGGATGCCATGTTGGCCCTAGAAGGCACCCTTGAAGACCTTATCGCCAACGTGCCGCCCCGCGCCTTCGGGCCCGAGGAGCTGTCGCCAACACTTTGGCGGATCGGGGATGCAGCCAACCTTGCATGCAGCGCCGCGACATCGTTCGGCAACCATTGCTCTTACGTGACGTCGTGCCTGCTGTGCGCGCTCCTACGGCTCCGGGGCTGCCAACACGTCGACGGGCTAGGCGACCCTCAACTGGAGATGCCGGGCGGGGCTGGAGTGCGTGCGGAGGCGGACCTCGATGCTACATCTTATTTATACTCCGTAGAGTGCGTGCGGAGGTGGACCTCGACGCTACGTGCGTGCCGCCTACTCCGGAGTGCACGCGCGAACGCGTGGCTTTGTTTATACTCACACGGAGAGTGAGCGTGTCGCCTAGTCCGAAGTGCGCGCGAACGTGTGTCTTTTGTTTATAGTCACACGGAGAGTGAGCTTGCCGCCTACTCCGGAGTGCGCACGCAAACGCGTGGCTTTGTTTATACTCACACGGAGAGCGAGCGTGTCACCTACTCCGGAGTGCGCGCGCGAACGCGTGTCTTTTGTTTATACTCATATGGAGAGCGAGCTTGTCGCCTACTCTGGAGTGCACGCGCGAACGTGTGTCTTTGTTTATACTCACATGGAGAGCGAGCGTGTCGCCTACTCCGGAGTGCTCGCGCGAACACGTGTCTTTTGTTTATACTTGCAGTGAGTGCGCGCGGAGGCAAGCCTTCGCGCGTTTTTGCAGGAAACAATGCAAATTTTTGCAAATGATGAACTTTATTGAATTCCCGTTTGCGCGGGTGAGCGATTACAAAAGGTGAGGTACTGACCACGGATCGCTTGAGGGCGGGAACGGTTGTGACTGTCGTTGCCCTAGCAGCGAGGTGGGCACGGTGGGAGCTTAGGCGTTCCGTTGCGCCTCGAGGTGCGGACCTCAGGTTCTGAACTCTATGCGCTGAGCCATATCCTTATCACTGTGGACGGTGATGATGGCCCGTGGTCTGGGGAGCTTCATACATAGGAAGCCGTGGTGTGGAACTGCCCTGAAAGAATTTAGAGTTGGTCGCCCCAATATGGCGTTGTAGGGGTACGAGATATCGACAGCGTCGAAGGTGACGTCCTCGCTCCTCACGTTGTCGCCTCGGCCAAAAGAGACCTACAGGCATATCTGGCCCAGCGCCCGCAGGGGCTGACCCCCGAAGCCCTGCAGTGGGATTCCCGAGGGGCCCAACCGACTTCGGGGAATCCCCATCTGGTCAAAGGCCGCCGTGAACAAGATATTTGCGGAGCTTCCTCCATCAATCAGGATGCGCCTTACGTCGCATCCTGCGATGATGACCTAGACGACTAGGGGGTCTTGGTGGGGGAACTCCACACCCTCGGCATAGGTGGGCGTGAAGGTGATTTCATGCTGCGCCTAGTCCAGCGGTGCATGCGCCGGGTATGCCGCCACGTGGTGTAGCCTCCTCGCATAGGCCTTCCGCTGCCGCATCGAGCCGAACTCCAGCGAGGAGCCCCCGGAGATGACGTTTATGACCCTACGCTGGGCTCCCTCCGGGGCTTGTAGCTGCAGGAGGCCCTCCCGAGGTTCTTTGACGTGAGCACGAATCCACATGGAGCCTTCACGGGCTGCATCCCTTGATCTGGATCACATGGGGCCTTCCGGGGCTGCTGGGCGTGGGCACAGCGGTGGGCGCGCCTCAGGTTTCGTCCTGGCGGCGCTTTGCGAAGTGTTGCAATGGTGGTGCACACACGCGTATCGTGGCTACCACGACCATGGAACTCGCACCACTGCCCGTGGTGCTGGTCGTCGTATTCTCCGTGAGCTTTATCATCGCAGCCTCGACCGTGCCCCCGGCCCGGCGTCCTCGCGCGCGCGGCGGCGGTGTTATCTTCGGAGGTGCCCTCGATGTCGAAGACATAACGGCCTCTCCGAGACTTCTGCTGGCCGCGCTTGGACTTGTCGCCCGACGAGTCCTTGTGCTGGGCATCCTTGCGCTTGGAGGCGTCCTTTGACGGCTCCGACTTACGCTTACCTTTCAGGGAGGCTTCCTTCGGCGAGCCTTCGTTCTTCGCCGAGCCCTCCACCAGATTGGTGTCGCAGTCATCACCCTGTCGCCGCCGCGCATCCTCTTCCACTCTAGCGTACTCTTCCATCTTGTCGAAGAGCTTCACCACCGTCTTGATTGGCTTCCGCGCGTTGTATTCGGCCAGCGGCCCCGGGCGAAGACTCTGTATTGCTGCGTTGATGATGGTTGTTTTGTTGACATCCTTGACCTGGCAGCGTACCTTCGCGAAGCGCTTGAAGTAGTCCTGGAGCTTCTCCGAGGGTTTTTGCTTGACTGCAAAGAGTTGATCCGCGTCGATGCGCTCGACGTAGTTCCCTGGGAAATTATTGTAGAGCCGGTCGCGGATCTGCTCCCACGCGTAGATGGAATTTGGCTCGATGGTGAAGAACCACGAGAGCGCCACCCCTGCAACGCGAGGGGAAGCCCCTTTGCCTTCGTGGTGTCATCTCCGCCGGCGGCCTCGATGGCGGTCTCGTACACACACACGAACTCCCGCGGGTCCGTGTCACCTTTGTACGACTCAATGGCACTCGGGAACTTGAAGTCCTCCGGCCATGCCGCCTGCTGCAGGCCTGCGGAGAGCGAGGACTCCGAGTCCACGCGTCGCAGCGGCACGCGGCAGGACATGGGGGCGTCGCAGCTATCCGACCACTCCGGCGTGGGCTCCGGCGTGATTACCGGTGGAGTCTGCTGGCTCCGAGCCTCTTGCATATCCCGCACGGCCCCGCGGAGATCTGCTAACTCCCGTTGGAACGCGCTGAGGGCCGCCAGCAGGGTGTTCTCCATTGTAGGTGTGGCCGGGGCAACCGGTGCACTGGTTACACAGCCGGAACAGCGGCGACCACGGCCTGCGCTCCTGTTGCGCTGGCGTGATGAACTCTGAGTCAATGACAAGGCTGCGTTGCCGTCGGGACGCTCGCCGCTTCCGCACCGGGTTGGGAGGCGGCAGCCGCAGCAATGTGGGCACTAGCGTTACCGCTCCCGACCACCCGGTCGGTGCTGCCTACGATTGCCGCCGTGCCCGCGGTGGAATCACCCGTCACGCGCGGGCGGTGCCGACCGCCGTCGTAGCAGCGATGGCGGGTCGACCGTCGCGCGGCAGCGATGGCGGGTCTACCGTCGCGTAGCGATGGCGGGTCGGCCGTCGTGGCGGTGGCGGATCGATCGTCGTGTCGTGGATGCCGATGTCGTGGATCGTTTCGTTCATGTCACCATCCACGCTGCGGCTGCCGGCGCGAAGCCTCGTGTTGACGCGAGCCTCCGTCGCGCGCCTTCTTCTTCTTGGGCCGACGATGAAGCTTTCTTGATGACATCCTTCTTGGATCTTGAGGCTTGCTCTTGTCCTCCCACTGACGGCGCCAAGCTGTTGTGGTTACCAGCGAAACAGAGAGAGAGTATGGTAGTGGAGAGTTAGGTGAGCAAGTGTTTAGGGTTTCCCCGTGGCCTATGTTGTATATATATATCCACATGGGAGTGCTTTTACAATTATACCCTTACACTCAAGCATCCCTTTCGAGGAGCATTTACGTCATTACACATATCCCATTTTGGGCCTTACGACTTCCTAGCAGGCCGGCTGGGCTTAGGTGGGGGCCACCCCTACAACAACTGTGACTAACAAGTAATTAACAATACTAACAACACTGTGTCTTCTAAGTGAACTAAGACCACAGACCAACTACACAAGGCTAACCACTACTTTTCTATACAAAGAAGCTACCATTTAGCTAATTACATAGTGATCACATTGCTAAAACTATATTCTCATGAGGATGAAAACTATCATACCATATTTTACACACTTAAAAGTATCACATATAAAAATTAATTTTAATTTTTCTTCTGTCAAATAGCCTGTGTACATCCAGCTAATAATGTTTCGAATTTTCAAATTTCTGGCTTATACGGGACATGTACAAATTAACACCCCACACAATGCATAATAATTATTTTCTAACACGCTTATTATAACATTCTTGTTTGCATACAAATACATTTAGCTATACATAAGCAATGCCATGCATGTAATTACCGTAGCTAACAAGTAATTAACAACACTAACAATACTATGTCTTCTAAGTGAACTAAGGCCACAGACCAACTACATAAGGCTAACTACTACTTTTCTATACTAAGAAACTACCATTTAGCTAATTACATACTAATCAGATTGCTAATCATAGTCACATGCAGATCAAAATTACCTTTTCCTGATACTCAGAAGCCAATCTATAACTTTTGCAATTGCGTACACTTCAAATTCCAAATCAAAACCATGTAAACTTTATGACCTTCCTTCCTCCCTTCTGTCCCTCTCTCAGGGCTCACGATTCTGAAAGAAATTTGCCTATCACGCAAAGGCTGGGAGGGACCATTCTATTGCCTACGAGGAGGGACACCAGGGAGCCAACGATGTGTGGAGGCTAGGGACGCACGATCGAGTGGCACAAGCAATAGTGGGTGCGTGGGCCGAGGCTAGGCCACGTGCGTGTGAAGTAGTGTTGTGTGCTTGTGTGCCGCGGTGGGGTGGCATGAAAGGTGGCGTGCAGCCTCCTGTGGTCCAATGCGCGGTAGGTCAGTAGG
The DNA here is from genome assembly GCA_036346575.1 of Dendrocalamus sinicus. Classification (NCBI taxonomy): domain Eukaryota; kingdom Viridiplantae; phylum Streptophyta; class Magnoliopsida; order Poales; family Poaceae; genus Dendrocalamus; species Dendrocalamus sinicus. Next base: position 49,361 of record JAYEVI010000505.1, read on the forward strand.
CCTCACCACCTACCACGTTCGGCCAAGCCCTACCGTGCTTGGTGGTTCAGCTGTGGTCGTGCCGACATGTTGCACTCCGGGGGAGCGGTAGGACCTATGTGTCACCCGCCCTTTCTTCCGCACTCAGGGAGGGGCTAAATTAGCAAAAACTGACAAAAGAGCTAGATTTGCTAAAAAGAAGGCACATGGGCCAAAAAAAATTCTCAAATAGCTCGCTCCACCCAGTCCGGTCACATGGTCTCCACGGAGCAGATGTCCATGGCGCATGTTTTGACGATGTACTCCGTCTTGCTAGCTAGTTGCTACTGCTGGATCATCTATATATAGGTTGGTTGCCATTCTTGTTTGAAAAGCAAGTTAATGCAATGTGCATACAATAGCCACCTACCTGCGGGGCTCCCTCACCGGTGTCCTCTCAATGCTCCGCCATGCTGCTTACCCGGAGTCCATCAACTTCCACTTCGTGGCCTCCTCGGTCTCCCTAGTGCGCCACCTCGTCGTGCTCAGGTGCACACTCAGGGTGGCATTCCCCACGCTACTGGCCACCGTCCACCGCTTCGACACCCACCTCGTCCGCAGCAAGATCTCCTCCTCCATATTCTGTGCCTTGACCAGCCCCTCAACTATGCTCGCCTCACCCCACTGCCACCATGCTAGCCGTTCCCTTGTGCCAGCCATGCCGGGCAATCCGTCTGTGCCGTGCCAGCTCGGCCTTCCACGTGGTGTGCATGTGCCATGTTTGGGCCATGCTGGGCCAACTGGGCCTTGGGCTGGCATGAAATGGCATGCATGATCATGTTGCCAAGCATGATGAACATGGAGATGGTGAGGAAGCCCACCACCTCCTATTGAGGGTGCACCACCATTGGAGTATTAGACCAAGACCAACCCAATTGAACTGAGCAAGCGAGCCGATGACAAGAAAGAAGAAGAAGAAGCAGAAGCAGGGGAACCACAGATAGAGGCACACACAGAGACTAGAGAGTCATGGGAGTGTGAGTGTGTGACCGTGTGTGATTGATGGGTCAATCAATGGGTGGGTGGCAACTGGCAAGTTGTGTCTTGTGTTTGTGTCATTGGATCAAGTCATTAGGACATCAAGTTAGTACTCGTGAGCTGCTGGTCACGGGGGGAGAGAGAGGGATTCATGTAGAGCTCCACGAACCAGAGTGCGGCGAAGAGGGGGAAATGGATGTAGCTGAATTACAAAGACCGCCGTGCCTCTCCCACTTAACCCTTGCACTAACGAGGATCGCAAGCCATGTCATGGCCACGTGTCATCCGAGTTAGCACAAAATCAGGGTGGAATCGCCCCAGGGGAGACATTTATCCGGTATTGCAACATGGAGGTCCACGAACATTTGGTTTGGCACTTGGGGTCGATTCTAGACAAGGAGTTAAGTTCAAGGGTGTAAAATAGAATTATTCCGATAATTAATATAAGAAATAAGTCTATATAACATCCTAAACTTTGTTTGAAGGTCCATCAGCACCTTGAACTATGAAACCAAACATTTAACCCCTTGATCTTTATAATCCGGTTCAAATAACATTCTGACCCGATTTCATATGATGGTATCACCCGTGTGATGTGATGAGTGGGTGATTTTTCCATGTAGGATAACGTTGGTCAAGTTAGGTTAGTGACATATGGGGCCCACAAGGCTTTTCCCCCACTGAGCTCCCAACCGTGCTTCGATGGCCACCACACACTATAGTTCCCTTCATCTCTATTTCAATTTGGGAGAGGGCTCTATGGACCTCACCTGTTATTCACTTATCCTTGACCAGCGTATCATTCTATGTGGTAAATCTACCCACTCATCGTACTACATAGGCAATACCACCATCCGAAAACCAGGTGAGGGTGTTATTTGAACTGGATTACAAAGTTTAGGGAATGTCCGGTTTCATAGTTTAGGGTACTGAACAGAATTTAGAGCAATGTTCCGGGTGTCATATGGACTTTTTGCTTAATATAATTATCTTGTATAGATACATTACTGGCGTCGTTTTAGGTTGCGGAACAACTTTGAAATGTACCCATTCGAATTGGTTTTTGGCTGAGATGCTCTGGATCTGCCAAAGAAAAATTTTCCATATATAATTCATATTCCGAAACTGTGCTTCTTATATGAGTATAGGTATATAAGAACGTAGACCACACACTTCTAGCAAGCTTTCTAACATCATACCCGATATGCTGCATATACAGGAAACAAAACGTCCCTAAGACCCGGTGCTTACTACACAAGCAATATTGAGCTCCATCCAGTGGAAAATTAACCTCAACTAAAACAAATAAGTAGATGTTTGCGACAGCTAAGTATACTACACCAACTTAATTATACTCCCAATAATAAAATTGAATTGGGGTGATAGCAGAAATCAAATCTGGCAATCAATTTCTAAAGGACATTTTGCTCTAAATGTAATTTTTAAAGGGTATTATCGACTTTTGAATATAATTTTAACCTATCTCTACTGGAATGTGCGTTGCCGCCTTGTACACGCCATATGTCCGGCGAGTGTGCTACGCCACATGTTCGGTGGTGAATCTGCCACACCACCGCAGAAGGAGGAGGTGCGTGCCGGGGATAGATAACAAGCCAGGTACTTCTCTTGTTGGGATTTTTATAAAATTAACATAGTTTAATTTGATATCATTCTATTGAGAGTTTACAAGTTTTTTTTAGAACCGAGCTAACAAGTCGAGTCTCGAGCTGAGCCTAGCCAAAGCAAAATTTAATTTTATCCTAAATCAATTCATTTAATGTTTAACTAATTAATGAATATAATTAAAGCAGTTTTAATCCAAACCAATGAACCTCACAAGCTTTTTTCCACCCTACATGCCGCTGCCTCGTACACGCGCCACCTGTCCGGCGTGTCCGACACGTCGCTGTGTCGAGGATTTTGCTACTCATGCATTCATTTTGAGAAAGATTTGCGATAATACAATTTTAGTCCTCACGGGATTCTACTGCTCATAGGGAAGTTTTACAAAATCCTAACCAATTTGATCCATTAATTCCAAAATATTAGATGGCTCATATTGAATGGGACTATCGTAAACAAGCTCTAATAAAAATGGCACCTCTTCTCGTCAAAATGGTATCTCCTAGCCAAAACATCAATCTCGATCATATCTGGCATGCCTGTGCTGATTAGAATATTCAACATGGGTATACATTTGGAAGTTCGATTCAAGCTAGGAATCATCGATTCAGGAGGGATTGGATTAATATTACAGCTGCGGTCCGGTGCTGCATCTGTGTAGTCCAACCACATGTGAGAATTTTTGTGATGCGGGGGATTGCCCGATCTTTATGGTGTAGGATAGATAAAGATAGTTTGGATTCATGCAACCTGACGAATCGATAGCGTCAACCACTGTTAGAACAGCAACCTGAGATAAAAAAAATTCGCCCAACCACACGTCCATGATCCCGTCTACCTAACCACCAAGTAGACGTGTTGTCGCTCCAGCCAATTACAAGGAAACACAAGATCGACGAGGAAGAACGTCCGATTCCCCTCTAGATTGTAATCGTATGCCAAACCCTAAGAAGAACAAGCGTATAACTCTCTGAAAAAATAATAGATTAATTTTCTGTGGTCTTTCTCAAAACTCACGCACGCCGCATGTCTTTTAAGGTCGGCTCGGAAGGAACTGGGTCTCATATTCGAGACCGACTCGACAACGAAAAAAAATCAACCAACTAATCCGAGACCGAACAGCACTTTGAGAGCTTCACGTTTCTGAATCCAATCCACGTTCACATGACCGAACTATTAGGAAACCTGGACTCTCCATGGCCAGAGTCCTAATCTATTTGGGCACCCCACCGTAGATTATAAATAGGGCCCTAGACCCCCTCATTATGTACCCCGATGCAATCTAAACCAATAAAGAAAGACCAGGAGTTCTCTCTACCTCTCTCGTGTTCAATCTATTATTCGTGATTACGTGATTGATTCGTTCTTGTTCTAAGCGGAGGAATCGCTCGGATGGTCTCGGCGTCGGTTCCTCAACACGTTATCGACGACTTCGCTCGGTGAGCGAGGTAATCATCGAAGCCAGATTGAATTTTCTAGATCGCTTTTGAATCTGCATTTTCTTTTCGCGTTCTAGATTGAAATTCTACGGTGCAAATCCGCCCTAATCTACCGCGAGCAGACTTGAAGTCGCCGGCACAATGCCGATCGGTAGATTGAGAAACGGGGTAGATGTTGATTGCACTGTAGAACGATGCAAATCCGCCCTAAATCTACCGCGAGCATATCTGAAATCGCCGGCACAATGTCGATCGGTAGATTGCGAAACGGGGTAGATGTCGATTGCATCATAGATTGGAAATTTTGCATTAATTTGTTTGATCCTGCATGATCGTTATATATGCATCTGTTCTGTTCATGCAAAGCATCACACAGAAAAGAAAAAAAACAAGCATCGGCCTGAAGCCGCTGGCTCTACCATCGGTCGACGCCCGCTGCCTGCATGCGGCCTCTCATCGCCGTGAATCACCGGCTCGAAGCCGTTGTTGATCCTGACGTCAGCCGCTGGATAGGTTGCGCCCGCATGCGCCAACCTCGGCCGCATGCCCCGCACGGCATTGCCGGCAGACAGCCGCCTCGGTTTTGCCGCCTCCCGCCCGATGCTGCCGCCGGCCGCATGCCGCGCGCGTCGCTCCCGCGCCCCGTCTGGCGCCGCCGCCCGCGCCGCCCGAACAGCGACGCCTCGCGAGCCCGCGCGGCGTCGTTGCCACCTCGCCGCGCCCCGCGACGCGCTGCCCGCATAGCGCCGGGCGCTAAGCCCGCATGGCATCGCTCGTCCTCCGCCTAAAGCGACCGCCTCCGCAGCGCAGCCGCGCGCCGCCGTAGCCCGGCGGCCGCCTTGATGGAGCAACGCCGCGGCCGGCATCTCCCGCGCGCGCCGTGCCGCCACTCCGCGCTACCGCGCGCGCAGCGCCTGCTCGATCTCCCGAGCCGTCGGCCTTCTCCACCCGGCCCCGCAGCTGCCGGTCCCCCCCTCCGCATGGCCCGCGACTTGGAGCCGCCACCCCCCGGTCTCGGCCTCACCCGCCGCCGCGCCTAGTGTCGCCCGGGCTGGACGGCCTTAGCCGCCGCCACCGTCGATTGGAGGTAGGGAAACCCTACCCCCCCACGCCTTATCTCAACCGGGTGGGCCGCATGGGCCGACTGGACCGGGGGAGAGAGAGGAAAAGAATGGGCCGGCTGGAGTGGAGGAAAGTGGTGGGCCGACTGAAACAAAGTGGACCAGGGGGAAGAAAGAGGCCCACTGGGAGTGGGAGGGAATTTTGCAGAAAACCCCCCATCTTGATGAATTTAGTAATTGGCCCTTAATTATTTAATTTCAGTCCTGAATTTTGCATAATAAGCCTCGTAATTTTGAAAATTACGAATAAGGCCTCAAATTTACGAGCGGGTCCAGATTTTGCAGAAAACCCCTCGGTAAATCAGAAAATTGCGCGAATTTTTCTCTGAACTGAAATTTTACGCATAAACCCCCAGAAAGTGTAGAATTTGCTGAAATTTCATATTTTAGCATAAAAGGGCCTCGGGAATCCGAATTTTCCATCAATTTTTGCATTTGAAGCATATTTATTTATGCCATTATTATTCTCTGTATTTTCTGTATTTATTTACTATTTTTGGTTAATTGTAATTGTTTTAATTGCTTTTAATCATTGAAATTAGCAGTAAAAATTATAGAAAATGCACAGAAAATTATGAAACATTATGGGAAACTATTACACTACTTTATTTACTGTAGTAAATTTTCCATGCATGTTTACTGCGATAAACTTATTTTATTTCGTTCATACACATGTAGATGATGGAATTTGAACCGGAGTTCGAGGAGTGGCCCAAAGATGGCGAAACTATCGACATGGGCATCCGATGTCGAGATTGTGCTTGGGGCCAAGCTCGCGCGCTATTGGGATAAGCGGACAGAAAAGACGCTGGACCCACACCTGAGGAGAATGATCAGGCACTTCATTTTCTCAGGCACCATCTTTGCTCAACTCTCAAGAATGAGTATATGGCAGAGAGAAATGCGCTAGCACTCTGGACCGCACTCAAGAAGCGGTTTGAGAGGCTCAAGTACACCATTCTTCCTCAAGCAGAGCAGGAGTGGATCAGACTGAGGTTTGCCGACTTTAAAACGGTCGGGGAGTACAATTCTGCCTTGCATAGGATTTGTACAAACCTTAAACTCTGTGGCAAGGAGATCACAGAGGACCAGAAGATCGAGAAGACCCTGTCCACTTTCCACCCGGTCTTTGATCGGGTTACCCGCAACTATCGTCAAAGCGGCTACAAGGAGTATGCGAATTGATTGATATGATGCGGTAGCCGAGGCTCGGGACGAACTTCTCGCAAAATTACGTCTCGCACCACAAGCAGCTCCGCCGCCATGAAGCCAACGCTAGCGACCTCAAGGTGCGAAAGCCCTTGATGAAGAAAAGGGGGAAGAAGGGTAAGATCGTTGCCTAGAAAGGCAAGTCAGATGCTTCAAACGACAAAAAGGCTAAAAGAGTGACAAGACCTATGGCGTGCAGAACCGGGGTTGTTACAAATGTGGCAAGTGGGGACATTGGTCGCGGATATGCAAAGCACCGCAACATGTCATTGATGCCCACCAAGCTCGAAGAAGAATGGCAAAGGGCGGCTTGAAGCCCACTTTGCGATCATTGAGGGGGCGACCAGTGCAGGAGATGATGGAGGTTGAGTCCATCCGGCAGACAGACCCCTTACGACTTAGAGGCGACCACGACCATGATCTCTCTTGAAGAGAATGTCACTGCTGAGGAAATAGCGAAGAAGTCAATGATTTTCTAGTTGATTCCGTCTGATGCACAGAATGCATAAGACGTTAATTGTCATTTATTTTGTGTTAAATGGACAAGTTTAGAACTTGCATGGTTGGTGCTTTAGGATTTTGCTTTCTCATAATGGTTGGATGATTTTGGAATAAAGCATTCATTTATTCAGTTTATATTGGCATTATATGTTCTGATATTAGCGTATTTTATTTATGTGTTGAATGCCTTCTAATACATGTTAATTAAATACGTTATATTAGAACACGTGTGGCGCCCTATGGAGGAAGTATGCCTTGCCGACAGCGGCACAACGAATACCATCTTAAGAGAGACTAAGTATTTCCAGTCGATCCGTAAGAGCACTGGCAGCCTTACGACAATCGCCGGAAGCGATGCATGTATAATCGGTTCCGGAAGAGCCACAATTATACTTCCAATGGGCACAACTTTGGTCATTGAAGAAGCCTTATTGTGCCCAGAATCGACTAGAACTCTCCTAAGCTTTAAGGATATTCGCGCCAATGGTTTCCACGTTGAGACTAACGAAGAGTACGGTAAGGAATACCTGCTCATCACGAAGCACGAAGAGAATGGCAAAAGAATATTAGAAAAGCTTCCTTCACTTGAAACAGGGCTATATTATACCACAATTAAAGCGCTGCAGCGCATAATGATACAGCGGTGTTTAGAAGCTCGAACTCTTACGTCTCGCATGACAGATTAGGCCACCCAAGTCTTAGGATGATGAGAAACATAATAAATAACTCACATGGGCATAATATTAATGTGAAGAATTTCCCGAATCATGAAGATTTCGTGTGCCCTGCATGTGCCACCGGGAAACTAATAACTAGACCCTCCACTCTGAAAGTGAAGGATGAAGTCCCTGCATTCCTGGAACGCATCCAGGGAGACATTTGCGGTCCTATTCAGCCCGTCTCAGGGCCGTTCAAGTATTTCATGGTGCTCATCGACGCTTCTTCGAAGTGGTCATTTGTGGGTTTGTTGTCCACAAGAAATCACGCCTTTGCAAAATTGATCTCGCAGATCATTCGCATCAGAAATGTGTTTCCAGATCATCATATCAAGTCCATTCGAATGGACAACGCCGGAGAATTTTCTTCGAAGGCATTTGATGATTATTGCATGGCGATGGGAATTGCAGTTGAGCATTCAGTACCGCATGTCCATACCCAAAATGGTTTGGCAGAGGCTTTAATTAAAAGAATTAAATTTATTGCCCGACCCCTCTTGCATAAAAGTAATTTGCCAGCTACATGTTGGGGACACGCAGTCCTTCATGCAACGAATCTCATCAACCTTAGACCTTCGGCCTACAACATCCATTCACCTATGCAACTAGCGCAAGGGTCACCACCGAAAGTTTCTCATCTTAGGAGGTTTGGATGTAAGGTTTATTTACCGATACCACCTCCGCGTGAACGCAATGGGCCCACTCGCAAGACGGGATATCGTTGGTTATGAGATCGCATCCATAATCGGTATTTGGAACCCATGACGGAGATTTGCATCTTGCCGCTTCACGATTGCATTTTTGATGAGGATAATTTCCCGTCATTAGGGGGAGGAAATCAACCCGTTGATGAAAAATATCAGGAAATTACGTGGGAAGCCACAGGAATTCATGCACATGACCCGCGCACTAGTGAAACTGAAAAAGAGGTCCAGAAGATCATCGACTTGCAAGCATTAGCAAATCAACTGCCCGATCACTTTAGTGATTTGAAGAGCGTGATTAAGTCGCATGTGCCTGCACGCAATGCACTGGAGAGAGTTGAAATACCAAAGAAAATTGAAGGTATCCCTAATCCCGTCCAGAGGCCTCAGAATAAAAGGACGAGAACTCCGGTTCCTCGAGTCCAAAGTAACCGGGGACGCCCGGCGAAAAAGGATAAGAGAGATTTATCACAGCCGATCATTGAAGTCCCCCAGAATAAGAAGGGGAGCCAGTTGAGACCTGGCACAAGTATGACACCTTCAGAAAAGGGTATACCGGATCTGAATATCCCCATCGGCATGGATGTGTGCGCACACATCGGAGCCGAAAAACTAAAGGGACTTGCCACCGCAATTGAAAGAAGCGATGTGCAAGGTAAAGCTCTAGCGAAGCAATCGCTCGGAAGAAGCACTCATGAAGAAATAGCTATAAATTATGTGCACAGGAGAGTCCTGAATAGGACAACAGCTAATATCGATATCTACTTCGCAAAGAAAATCGCCACCATCATCGATCTTGATCCCGAGCCTGCATCGCTCGCTGAATGTAAGAAGAGATCAGATTGGGAAGATTGGAAGAAGGCCATAGCAACTGAATTGCTATCTCTGAATAAAAGAGAGGTGTTTGGGCCCGTATGCCGCACACCTCCCCACATACACCCCGTTGGGCATAAGTGGGTATTTGTTCGAAAGAGAAATGAAAGAAATGAAGTAGTGAGATACAAAGCAAATTTGGTAGCCCAAGGTTTCACTCAACGTCCCGGAGTTGATTATGAAGAAACCTACTCCCAGTCATGAGTGGAATTACCTTTAGATACTTGATCTCAATGGCAGTGAACATGAATTTAGAAATGAAATTGATGGATGTTGTGATTGCATACCTTACTGATAACTTGGATTCGGAGATTTACATGAAAGTCCTGAAGGAATTCCTCTCCGAACCAAGACAGAGCAAATAGAAATCATGCAGTGTGAAACTCGAGAAAGTCACCGTATGGACTGAAACAATCTAGAAGAATGTGGTATAATCGCTGAGCGACTTTCTCGCAAGAAAGGCTACACGAACAATGAAGACTGTCCTTGTGTATTTATACGGCGATCCCGAATGGATTTCAGTATAATCTCTGTGTATGTAGATGCTCTGAATATCATCGGGACAGCCGAAGACATAAAAGAAGCAAGCTCCTACTTGGAGTCAGAATTTGAAATGAAAGATTTGGGCAAGACCAAGTTTTGCTTAGGCCTGCAGCTTGAGCATGTCCTTGAAGGAGTCTTGGTACATCAGTCGACCTACACCCAGAAGGTGCTTGAAAGGTTTGGCTTTGAGAAGGCATTTCCCTCAAAGTACCAATGATCGGTAGGTCTTTACAGAAGAAAAGATCCTTTCCGACCAAGGGAAGAGGGGAGGAAGTCCGGGACCAGAATTCCCATACTTGAGTGCGATGGGAGCACTCATGTATTTAGCAAACTACACTAGACCGGACATTGCATTTGCCGTGAACCTTTTAGCAAGGTATAGTGCAGAGCCCACCAAAAGGCATTGGCAGGGCATAAAGGACATTTTCCGATACCTCCAAGGTAGCAAAGACCTCGGATTATTTTACGAAAGAATCAAGATCTGAACTTGATTGGCTATGCAGATCTTTGGGTATCTGTCGGACCATATACCGCTAAGTCACAAGCAGGCTATGTATTCTGTGTGGTGGAACTGTAATTTCATGGAAATCGTCTAAGCAAAGCACAGTAGCTACTTGACGAACCACTCGAAATTATAGCATCAGTATGAAGCCGCGAGAGTGCGCTTAGCTCGCCGAATGGTTCACCACATCCAGCGATCATGTGGGATGAACATTGTGCAAACCCCACAATTATCTATGAAGATAATGCGCTTGCGTTGCACAAGTGCAAAGCGGGCTATGTGAAGAGTCATCTCACAAAGCATATCAACCCCAAGTTCTTCTATGCACATGAATTGCAAACGATGGGCGAGATTAAAGTATCGTGCATACTAAGTCATGTGAAAATCTCGCAGATTTATTCACTAAGTCACTCCCCGCATCTAGCTTTGAAAGGTGCGTGCGTGGAATTGGAATGATGAGACTTAGAGAAGTGCAGAATTTAGGGGGAGAATTCTCACAAGCCCGCTAATAAATCTTGATCATGAAGATTAAGTACCCAAAAGTAAAGTCTTGCAGACTAAATGAATTTGGGTGAATTGTACTCTTTTTCCCTTGACGAGTTTTCCATGAAGTTTCTCGACCAAGGTTTTTAATGAGGCAATTCGTGCATCGCAACATCACATGCATCATGTACTCTTTCTCCAAATTTTTCCCACTGGGTTTTTATGGAGTTTTAACGAGGCATGAGTATGTTGGGTGAGTGCCAAGGGGGAGTATTAGGAAACCTGGACTCTCCATGGACAGAGTCTTAATCTATTTGGGCACCCCACCGTAGATTATAAATAGGGCCCTAGACCCCCCTCATTATGTACCCCCGATGCAATCTAAAGCAATAAAGAAAGACCAGGAGTTCTCTCTACCTCTCTGTGTTCAATCTATTATTCTGTGATTCTGTGATTGATTCGTTCTTGTTCTAAGCAGAGGAATCACTCGGACTGGTCTTCAGCGTCGGTTCCTCAACACGAACAACACCTTTAGTGCTTCACGCCTCTTAACCCATCTTCACATGGTCCCACATTGCATGTATGTGGACTGTCTCCTTCCATTAGTTTCTTCACAAGATGGCTTCATGGTTTGTACACAAATTTTGTGTTTGAAATAGTACTCTCACGTGCATGCATGTCTTGACTAGAAATGTGGCTTCAATTGTTTGTACACAAATTTTATGTTTGGGATAGTAGCTTCTCCAAAGCTTTAATCCCGTGTAGCATTTTTCCGTTGCCTTCTATTTCCAGCTTCGTTATCCTCAACGAAAGCTTTCTTTTATTCAAACCTAAGAATAATTAAATAGCAATTATTAGGTAGTATATTATTCTCATATAAATTAAAACCAAATTCAACTAAGAGCGAGTTCACCTGTTGATTAATCTTTTTAGCTCATGCTCGCATAATCGGACCGATTGGGATGTCCTCATTACCTTGTACACTTGAAGTGATGGATGATGCACTAGTGTCAACGAGACCTTCTAAACTCATCTTCACTTTAGCCTTGTACAGATCGAGTATGGGTCTGTATATAATTAAATAAAATAGTATTAACTCTGTATCTCTAAGTATAATAATTAAAGACCCAATTAAATTAGAGTTTGCCTGATAATATTTAATGCGGCTCAATAATTCTTTCTAGTTAAATAATATATTTAACTGAGAAGTGCAAGACATGAGCGTATCTGCGTCATCCTCTCATTCTTTAAGAAAAGCCATCCTCGGCTTTTGAAACCAGAAAATGTACTAAACAAAGAATACAACGTGTATACATGGTAGACATATTTATTATCTACACTTCTCCTGTTTAGCACATTATGCACATCTAAAGACGTAGTAAACAAAAAAAATAACACATATGCATGATATATATGTATGTATGTATGTATGTATGTATGTATGTATGTATGTATGTATGTATGTATGTATGTATGTATGTATGTATGTATGTATGTATGTATGTATGTATGTATGTATGTATGTATGTATGTATGTATGTATGTATGTATGTATGTATGTATGTATGTATGTATGTATGTATGTATGTATGTATATGAGTCAATGATTGTGTTATTCTTGTTATTTTGCACATACCATTTAGTAAAACAGTAGTTATAGGATGTATGCATTGCAATACTATCATTCACATCATTCCCCCTCATATCGAGAAAGGTCGTCCTCGACTTTTGTAAACTTGCATAGAAGTAAGTAGTGGACAACAGCATATCAAATTGTTCTAATGTAAGCAAGACAATTTTTAATAACTTCCATACTTCAACTACGCTACTCTGAATACTTAAGCATAGCTCAAAAGATGGTTTGTCCAAAACATGCAAATTCAATTCAATAAGCTTCTCACAGGTAATGCATATTCGATAAACATTAAACTTTTTGTTTATATCATAATCTCCAATCAAATTAAATTTATAGGTGTAGCCATAGGTACTAACTAGTGATTTTTGACATGCAATTTCAGAAACCTTCTCAATCATACTAGAAAGTTCTATAGGTTCATCGAACATGATCTAGCATAAAGAATCATCAGGAAATATTCTACTAAGAACTTCTTTATGAGTAATCAATTCCACATTATGTAAATTAAGCATATTAAATTCAGAATGTAGGATTTCCAATTGGACACAAAAATTCTCACAATTACTCACCTTTTCTTGATGAACTACCAATATATCACCATTATTGTTACCTTGAACGTCCTCCTCAAATGATGTTGGTGATGTAGGTAGCGTAGCTTCAACTTCAAGTGGTGCGGTTTGTGTAGCATTTAGCTTCTCTTCTTCTTTAACCTGCACAATTGGAGAAGCAACACTAGAGTAGAGAGTAAGTCATTAGTATAAAATATAATCTCACTTTTTCTATCATCTACTTTTCTCTTTTCTTTTTGTGCATATCTCATACTCTCAATTTGAATGCTCTTAACCTCACATATGGTGGAATCACACAACTTACTGTTTTTATCACTCTCACTCACTTTGGCTATGTGACTCTCATCCTCACATAGGTTCTGTAACATCTCATTCTTTATTGATCGTGGGCCAGCAATGGCACAATTATCATCAACCACGATCTCCTCATGTAGCAACAAGGCAGCACTATATGACGCCTTGACCGAAGGGAAAGTCCCATGCTCAATCATCTTTTCATGCGACACATTGATAAAGGCACGTGAACTGAAGTGTACTGTAGCAGGGTACTGTTCATGGCACCGTAGTACATACTGTACAGTACTCGCAGTACTGTAGCGTTGCTGCGCTACTGTAGTGGTACTGTAGCAATCAGGAAATTTTTTTATTCAGGTGGAACAAAGGAAATAACACAATGATCAAGCGATGCAAAGGAACACGACGATCAGCACCAAAATAAAATTCTAATGGACGAAAACTTAACGAAACTCACGAAAAATAATAGATGCAAAAGTTAATGTTTAGATTTTTTTTTTTGGCTTTTTGTGTATAGGAAAAAATTAAATTTAACTACGGGTAAATTGATCCTACCATGTCAACCGCGCTCTGATACCAAGATGATGCGGGGGATTGCCCGATCTTCACGGCGTAGGATTGATGAAGATAGTTTGGATCCGTGTAACCTGACGAATCGATGGCGCCAACCACTGTTAGAACAACAACCTACGACAAAAGAATTCGCCCAACCACACGCTTGTGATCCCATCTACCCTACCACCAAGTAGACGTGTCATCGCTCCGACGAATCACAAGTAAACACAAGAACGACAAGGATGAACGCCTGATTCTCCTTGATGAACGCCTGATTCTCCTTTAGGTTGTAATCATATACCAAACTCTAGAAAAAACAAACGTATAGCTCTCTGAAAAAATAATAGATTAATTTTCTATAATCTGTCTCAAAACTCACGCACGCCACATGTCTTCTAAGGTTGTCTCGGAAGGAACTAGGTCTCATATTCGAGACCACTCGACAACGAACAGAAAAAAAAATCAACCAACTAATCCGAGACCGAACAGCACTCTGAGAGCTTCACGTTTCTAAATCCAATCCACGTTCACATGACCGAACAGCACCCTTAGTGCTTCACGCCTCTTAACCCATCTTCACATGGTCCCACATAGCATGTATGTAGACTCTCTCCTTCCATTAGTTTCTTCACAGGATGGCTTCGTGGTTTGTACACAAATTTTGTGTTTGGAATAATACTCCCACGTGTATGCATGTCTTGACTAGAAGTGTGGCTTCAATTATTTGTACACAAATTTTGTGTTTGGAATAGTTGCTTCTCCAAAGCTTTAAGAGTAGCGTCAACAGTGACGACTAGCTGCTACCGCTGGACCGTCTATATATAGGCTGGTTGCCATTCTTGTTCGAAAAGCAAGCTAATGCCACGCACATACAACAGCACACACATGGCATCCGGCATTGTCACCGCTCCTGAGAAGGTGTCCGGCTTTGAACCCTCAGTATGGGGCGACAACTTTATCAACTACGAGCCGCAGCCACTGCAGGTTCCTATATATATATATACTGCCTATATATGTTCCCTTTCCTCCGGAATTCATGCAAATTTCTTGTGTTACAAACGGTGTATAGGCTCCCACTATCACGGTCAACCATCTATTTTATTATGGCTAGGCTTATGACACCGTTTATTGGCTCAGTTCAAAATGGCTTTCAAGATAGCTTTTGGCTTCGACTTTTCTGGAAGCCTAAATAAACGAGAAGACTTCTTTAAATGGTTTCTTGAAACCATTTCTTTAAACGGCTTTCCAAGCCTGCTGCCGTGTGCGTCGTACATGTCAATATCACTGTCATCCGCTGCCGTCTTAAAAAGCGCAGCCAGAAGCCATCAACCATAATAGCGTTTTGAACCGTTTATATAAAAGAATTTATTTAGCTGCTAAATTAACCATTTTTTTATTGCGTTGCATCTAATTTCTTAAAACCTGCATGTGACAATCTCTAGTCTAACTGTTTTCAGCATTAAGTATCGCGACAAAAGGGGAAAAAGTAGCCCACTAAACTGTTCATTTCTATATATACACTGTCCCAATTTGGTTAATCCTACGTTCCTAACTAACCCATGCATGCATGCAGTGGTCGGAAGAATGGATGAGGGAGAGGGCTGACAAGCTGAAGAAGGACGTCGCCTTGCTGTTTGAGGCATGCGATGACTTGGTGGGGAAAATGAACCTGGTAGATGCAATCCAACATCTCGGCATAAATCACCTTTTTGAAGAACAGATCGACGCCGCATTAAGGGACATTCATGGAAGTGAATTCAGTGGCTCTAGCCTCCATGAGGTAGCTCTTCGGTTTCGTTTGCTTAGGGAGCACGGCCTTTGGGTATCTCAAGGTATCTATCTATGTATCTATCTATCTATCACTAGGTGATAAAAACCTTATCTTACTAATTAACATGATGTGGATAGTTTGACATACGTCACAAACATTTTGTCTTGCAGATGTATTCAACAAATTCAAGTGCAAAGATGGGAGCTTCAGCAAGGATATAGCTAATGAACCAAGGGGACTATTAAGTTTATACAACGCAGCTTACCTTTTTATTCATGGTGAGCCAGAACTCGAAGAAGCCATCTCTTTTGCAAGGCATCATCTTGAATCAATGAGGGGCGGTCTCAAGGCCCCTTTAGCTGAGCAAGTCAAGCGTTCTCTTCACTTACCACAACCAAGAACCTACAAGAGGGTGGAGACACTGCATTATATCTCGAAGTACAAACAAGAGGAAGGCCACAACCCAATTCTACAGGAGCTCGCAAAGCTGGATTTTAACCTTCTACAGCATGTCCACTTGAAGGAGCTCAAAGCTATTTCAGAGTACGTCTCTTTGATATCCACTAAGCAATTAAGATCAGCAATGGACCTAGGACTAAAATTTAGGGATCGAGCCTTATGGGATAAAGCTAATATGAGACAATCGTATGAAACATAAATTGACTATCTATTGTAGATCAAAATCATATATAAATAGAAGAGAAACATGAGGAAAATGTCAAATAAAATGAAGATAGTACCGGGGGTAGCCTGCCATGGCGCCTGATGAGAGTATGGGAGGCTAGGAGGGGTACCCATGGTCTGGCAGGGGTAGTAGGGCCTGATTAAGTTGAAATAGTATAGCTTCGTCCCTTCACACATATACTTGACATTATCCATAATCTCATTATAAGCCGCTATGACGCTCCTATTATCCTTTAGTTAGACGAGATAAACACTTTAAATAATTATTTTTAGGTGGTGGAAAGATCTCTACAGACATGTGAGGCTAACCTATTCTCGCGATCGTATGGTTGAGGCCTACTTCTGGTCCTACACGGTGTTCTACGAGCATGGCTTTGCACGCGCACGGATAATCTTTGCCAAGATATTTGTGCTAACTACCCTACTTGATGACACATATGATGCCCATGCTACCATAGAGGAATGTCGGAAACTCGACGCAGCCATACAAAGGTTGGTACTAGTTTTGGCATTGACATTTTATTTTTTGGGTACAGAACGTGATATGGCGGCAACATATAGTCTAATACTTGTCTAGACACGTTAACATGCAAACTAATTTGCTGTGCAGATGGGATGGGAGCGCTATTTCTCTTCTACCGGAGTACCTGAGAAAGTTCTATAATAAACTACTGAGCTGTTTCAAGGAGTTTGAGGATGAATTGGCACACAACGAAAAATATCGGATTGATTACATAAAAAAAGCGGTACACCACTCTGTATCTATATCCCTATATCAGTGGACGATGCTGTTTCTTCCCCCATTTCGCTAGTTTTGAAGTTAATGCACAGGAATATAAATGTCCCCTCCAGTCACAAAAGAATTTTGTTTCGAATATCGATATAGTCTCAAAACACAATTTTGACCATTCATTTCTATTTGTAATAAATTTATAAAACCCAATAAATTTATACTTTCAAGACAAATACATACATATCATTCTTATAAGTTCAATCTAAATATCAATCAATAGCCAAAGTTTAGAATGTTTGACTGCACATACCCAGAACGACATTATTTTGTGACAGCAGAGAGTATATACTTGTGCAAATTTGTTGATAGTAAATTATAATAGTTGATAACTGATAATACAATAAACGAATAAGTTGAGCTATTGGAATCTAGTAACAAAGTCCAGATTACAATGTTGACGCTTAAAAATGTTAAGCCAAGATCGGACCTCGCCAAACAGACAGTATACGCATCACGCAACAAAACTATATATAATAGTGAAGAAAAATATTGTGTTTTTCTATTTAAAAGTATCTGACTGTTAATGTACTATTATGATAGATATTTTATGGCAATAAATTATAATAGACAGGTTGTTTATTATTTCGAATAGATATGTTGGCGTGTCTGCATAAAATTTGGAATAAAAATATTTGCTTGGAATAAGAAATGCGAGCTCCTTTTTTATGAATGATGATGCTATCAGTCACATAGATTAGACAGAGAAAAGGAAAAAATTAAACCATATTTGTTTAAATCTTTATAAATAGGAAGATGCGGACACAAAATTAGCAAATCTTTAAAATCCATATTTGTTTAAGAGTCTTAGGTTTTGAATCATCAAAGCTACAACAACACCGCAGTAACAACAACAATGAAAACAATTAGGTCGCGACTAGCAATGCATTTCTTTGTACCTGGGCCTATACAAGCACGTGCAGTTTAAGTGACACTAAAGTGATCTCCTTTACTTTTGTGCAGTTCCAAACATTATCCACTTATTATCTCCAGGAAGCTGAATGGTTCCATAGCAATCACAAGCCAAGCTTTAAAGAACAATTGAATGTGTCTAGCATATCTGCAGGTTTGCCAATGCTATGTGTGGCTATGATGGTTGGCATGGGTGATGAAGCAACCAAGGAAGTATTTGAGTGGGTGATCGATATTCCTGATGCTGCCCTAGCATGTGGAAAGATTGGGCGTATCATGAATGACATTGCTTCATTTAAAGTAATTATACTTCTAGGCTTAATTGAAACTCTCTTTTACCATTGAGCATGCAAATGAATCTAACTAAATCATGTGTCATTCACAGAAAGGAAAGAACAAAGGGGATGTGGCATCCTCTGTGGAGTGTTACATCAACGAGAACAAGGTCACAGGTGAGGTTGCCATTGCCAAAATCGCCCGCTGCTAGAAGATGCATGGAAAACTACGAACCAAGCTCGCTTTGAGCATCGTGCGCTCCTCCAAGCAGTGCAGCGAGTTATCAACCTCACGGTCAGCATGCCGTTCATGTATGATGAGAAGAATGATGCATACACATTCAGCACGTACCTTCAGAAGACTATTGAGAGTCTCTTTGTGAAGCCCATCCCCATCTAAAACCCTCATAGTTATTGCGGCAACCCATCTATTAATCTATACCTCTTTGGTATATATGACCACAGTAGAGTACACAATGAAGTAGTAGTAACTAAGCATGCCTCTATGTGAGATGCATTGAACTTCTCAATTTGCGCTTGCTACACTATTTATCTTCGTTGTACTCCCAAATAAGCAGTTGTATATTGCTGAATATTGCTTGCTATGTATGTCATCTTACTGCTTTATTACCATATAGATTTAAAACCCAGGGCTGAGATTCACATAACATTATGTACGTTCAACCACTATTGATTTAGTTTTGGTGATCTATGACAAACCTAAATGATGAAACTAGCACATTTGTCGAGAATGATTAAGTTAGTCTCGTTTAATTGAATCAAGATCCTCGGTGAACTCGACATCGATGAGAAATTTGTCAACAACCACAGATGTGAACATAGTTCAAAGCAAAGGTAAATGGCTGCTAATTAAGAATGTTTTCTTAGCATTTTACCAGTTCAGCCGTTTGGTGGGTATACTGGACTTCTAGAATTCGCCTCTAATTTTTGTCATCCTATTAAGATGAGTTCATGATTAATAACTTGACTTATAATTTGGAAAGGATTTCGAGGACGAGTGAGCTCTCGCGATCTCCTGGGCGCCTACCCCGGTTCACGCCAGCCACGACGTCCACCCTCCACCCTCCCGCCTCCTTCCAGATCCGACTCCCACCCTCACCCTTTGCCCACCTACCATCTCCTCCTCAGGAAGTCGCCGTCGAGTGCTGATTTCCTAGATCCAGCCTCTCCGGCCCCTTCTAGGGCCACCTTCCCCCTCCTGTCGAGAGAAGGTCATACTAGATCCCCACCTCCCCCTCTCCCCAACTACCACCTTTACCACCGCCCTGATGTCAATCTCTAGGATTGTGCGGTTCCGGATCTATAGTAGTCCTCGCCACAGATCTGACAGCCCCGCCCGGCTCCACTACCCTCCACCCCAAACGGGATCGATAGCATTTGCAACTTTAGCCCTTGCTCCTCTTCAAGAGACCACGAGAACCCCAAGCGCACTCCCGAGGGAGGTCGCATTTGAAGTCCAACCACCGGCGTCGCAAGTATTTACTTCCCCAATCTCCAGCTTTGAAGACGAGCCACTGAAATCCCGCAAAATCTTCCTGGAGGCAAGCTTTCAGTGCGAAGTGTGACCTTTGGAGAGCACATTCAATCCACTCGTCATCTCAAATCTGTGATTATGCTCCCCTAGATCGGTGCCGCTCCTCCTCTTCGAAGTCAACATCCTCTGCAACCAAAGCGACATGCTTTTCATCTCCTACCAACGAACACACCTCACATCCATGGACGCTAGTGAAGCCCAAGTACTGGTGGCGTTCCTCACTTAGAAGGTCAGAGGCTTCTCCCAGCAAATCTTCTAGCTTGCATCAAGTCATAGACATCAGCTCTTCCTCGAGTGTACAAAGGAAGGTGCTTCGATTGTTTAAGCCATGACCACAATGCTCGCTTCTACTAGGATCCACCCAAGTGCTTCTGTTGCCTACGCTTCAGCCGCAAGATTAAACATTGCTCCTAGCGGCCCCTCTCCCTAGCAGCTCTCCGTCCTGCTCCAGCAGCATACCGCCCCTTCCTCCGCTCCCCTTGGTCCATGGGCTGGCCTCATCTCCCCCAGCAGCCCCGCCAACACCCCTGCTGACAGAACCAACTCGCTTCAACATGGCGCACCCCCTACTTGGTGACCCGGTGACCCGACCAAAAGAGGACGCCTGCATTATTCCCTCCTCCAGGACCTGCAGCAGGCTTCATAGAAGAAGGAAGACTACTCAACTGTGCTCTAGCTAGGTAAGTCAAGGCCTGACATGGAGATTGTTGTAAATAATCTTGTTTTAGAGTCATGTGCAAGATTTGGGTGTATCAGTCAATTGCAGCCGCAATTCAAAGTCTTAGTTGGAAACGGAGTAGAAGTCGTATTAGAATCGGAGTCGGAATCTGAGGTATAATCGTAGTCGAACCGCGTTGAATTAGAACAGCGGGTATAAAAAGAGGCTTAGAGCCATGTATTCGATGTACCAAGCCATTGAGAAAATACCAAAAAGAGGGAATTACACAAAGCATTGTTTTGTTGTGTGGTTGTGCAAGACGTGGTCGGAAGGACTCACGGTCACCGCAAGCGTGATCGGGAGGAGTTACGACCACGGCAAAATTCTCGCAGGCGAGTTTCGACTACGCAGGGAAGGCTACGACCACGGTGAAGGTGGTCGTAAGGAGCAGCGACTACACCGAGAAGATCAGTACGTGAACGGAAGCGACTTCGATCACGTTGAAGGAAGTGAACATAGTCGAAAGGGTGTTCGACTACGGTGAACGGTGATCGCCAGCATCACTGCGTGTTCGTAAAGATTTACGATCACGGTATTAAGGAGAGCGGCTGGAGGAAGACAGCACTCGATATCGCAGAGTGGTCGTAAGTTGCTACAGTAACTTTACGACCACGTTGAAAAAAGATCGGAAGAGATTGAAGCGGTGGAATCGGCAGAAGTATCCGAATCGGTCGTAAACAATTCTATTCGGTCGAAACGCGACTCTAACCGGTCGTGAAAAGTCACGGGAGGTCGTAAGACCTTACAGCGATTGGTATCGAGCTTGGTGAACCATGGCGGAGGCTTCAAAGATGAAGGAAAGCGTGTCGCTGCAGTGCACCGATCCTCGGTTCGGATAATTACCCGATCGGGCGATGAAGATGAAGGTCAACATGATCGCATTGTGAAGTCCAGGGTGCGGTTGAACCAAAGGAGAAGGACAAGGTCCTCGATGATCGTCTCGACAAGATGGCGATGGCGGCGATCTATCAAGTCGTGCCCGACTCGATGATGCGACGGTGATCGGTAAGGAGACGGCGAGAGACGCCGGACTACTCGCAGATAATGCACCAAGGAGTAGATCGAGTGAAGGAAGTTCGACTTCAAACATTGAGGAGTGAGTTTGAATCATTGAAGATGGGAAGAGACCGACGGTGGAAGAATTCTCTCGGGAAGTTTAATGAAGTGATAAACAGATCAAATCTCTCGCGACGACTTGAAAGATGAGGTGACGGTCAAGAAGTATCTACGAGTACTACGGAGAAGTTTCTCCCGGTCGAATTCACGATCACGCACTCACAAGACCTCTCAAGATGAAGGTCGAGGAGGTAATCGGGCGCCAGAGCACACGAGCAGCTTCAAGAGTTACCAAACCGACAATGAAGGAAAAGAGCCTTACAACCAACAAGCATTGTTTGTAAAGGATGACACGAGGAACCGAGGAGAATCGTCATCAAGGGGCGATGCGTGGACGTGGTCGTACGCGCACGCCTCATGGGCGAGGACAAGGGCGAGGCTATGGCCGAGTGGCCGTGGAAGAGGTGGTCGAGGAGGTCGTGGTGGTCATGGAGATGGCAATCACCGACGGACAAATCGACATCGATGCTACACATGCGAAATTCGGACATTTACGCCGAATGTCGGAGCCACATCCAGTGCCATAACTGCAAGAAGTATGGTCACTATGCTGCGAATTGCCGGAGTAAAAAGAAAGCAGAGGAAGCAAACCTGGCTCAAACGGATGAGCACAAAGAACCGACATTGCTGTTGTCGCTCAGCCGCAGATTTAACCGACAATGGTTCTATTAAACGAG
Source organism: Dendrocalamus sinicus (assembly GCA_036346575.1). Classification (NCBI taxonomy): domain Eukaryota; kingdom Viridiplantae; phylum Streptophyta; class Magnoliopsida; order Poales; family Poaceae; genus Dendrocalamus; species Dendrocalamus sinicus. The sequence continues at coordinate 71,623 of JAYEVI010000505.1, forward strand.
GAGAAAGTGTTTCCGAGTCTGTTGGAGAAAGGAGAGCAGACTCAAGAACGGACAGCAGACTGGTATCTCGACAACGGAGCCAGCAACCACATGACGGGTACGTACTCGATGTTTTACGAATTAAATAAGAATGTGCTTGGAAGAGTATTCGGAGACGGCTCGACCATTCGGATAAAGGGAGAGGCACGATCTCGATGCAAGGCAAGGATGGAAGCCGAGGAGATTGTCGAATGTTTACTACATTCCAAGTCTACGAAGCAACATTATAAGCCTTGGACAATTGATCAAGAAGGTTGTCGGATTGAACTCAAAGACACCTATCTCAAGATGTACGACCACACCGAAGCGATCACGATGAAAGTACGAGAACGGTAAACCGTCTGCATAAAATTCAAATTGAAGCATGCAAGCCAAAGTGTATGAAGACTACAACCGATGATGCGGCTGGCTATGGCACGCAAGATTCGGACATCTGAATTTCCGAGTCTCAACACGATGGCGGAAAGAGATGGTGGTCGGATTACCGACAATCGACCACCCGAGCAAGTCTGCGAAGGTGTCTCGTGGCGAAACAAATTGTAGCAGCTTTCCACAGCAGACGAGTTTGAGCTTCGCAACCACTCGAGTTGGTTCACGTAGATCATGCGGACCAATCACACTCGCATGATGCCGGAATCAATACTTCATGTTGATCGTGGATGACTATTCAAGAGCCATGTGGGTGTACATGCAGAAAAGCAAAGATGAGGCAAAGACGAACTTTCGAAGTTCATAACTCTTGTCGAAAACGAAGTCGACAAAGGTGAAGTCGATCAGTCGATCGAGGAGGAGAATTCTCGCGAAAGAGTTCGACTCGATTTGTGAAGAGAAGGGTATTGCAAGACTCTTCACGGCCCGTATTCACCTCAACAAAACGGAGTCGTAGAAAGAAGAAACCGGACCGTGGTCGAAACGGCACGGTCCGTTGAAGAGCCGATTCTGCCCGGGAGATTTTGGGTAAGCGATGACGACATGTCGTCTATATCGCTAAATCGTGCGACCACGCGATCACCGGATGGAGTCACTCCATATGAGCAAGTGGTTGGGAAGAAAACCCAATGTCGAGCATCTAAGGGTCTTGGATGCTTAGCCCATGTGAAGCCATCCACTTATCTCAAGAAGCTAGACGACCGGAGCGGACGGATGATTTATCTTGGCTCGGAACTGCACCAAGGCGCACAGTGCTATGATCCGGTCGAAAAGAAGATTCATGTGAGCAGAGACGTGGTCTTCAAGAGAACAAACATTGGGAGTGGGAAGAACACGAGGACATTGAGAAAGACATGTCGAAGTGGGTAACCTTCGAAGTCGAAGCAGTCGATGCTGACAATACGGAAGAAGCTACGACCACATCTCAAAGCCAAAATTCGATTGGTGCTGATGATAAGGAAGTCTCACCTAATGAAGAAGAGTCTGATGAAGAAGATTCGAGCGATAGAATACCGAAGATGAGAAGCATAAGTGAGATTTATGCACAAACTGAACCATCGCGATCCAAGAGCTTCGCTTTACACATCGCAGAAGAACCTGGAAGCTATGAAGAAGCAAAGGAGATGCATCGGAGAGCACTATGCGGGAAGAGTGAAGTCGATTGAAGAGAATGACACATGGGAACTCACCGATTTGCCAAAGGGTCATCGAGCAATCGGTTTAAAGTGGATCTTCAAGGTAAAGAAGGATTCCAAGGGAGAAGTCGTAAAACACAAAGCACGACTTGTGGCGAAAGGGTATGTTCAAAAACAAGGCATCGACTACGAAGAAGTCTTTGCCCCAGTAGCTCGTATGGAGACTATACGACTACTTCTTGCATTGGCAGCAAACGGTGGATGGGAGATTCACCACATGGATGTGAAAACGGCGTTCTTGAACGGAGACATTGAGGAGGAAGTTTATGTTTCTCAACCGCCGGGTTTTCAATCCAAGAAGCAAGCCGAGAAAGTCTTGAAGCTGAACAAAGCTCTCTACGGACTTAAGCAAGCACCACGAGCATGGAATTTGAAGCTTGACAAAAGTCTAACGGCACTCGGGTTCAGAAGAAGCAACTCTGAACATGCTGTGTACACAAGGGGAGATGCGAAGAACAGACTGATCGTGGGTGTTTACGTGGACGACTTGATCATTACTGGATCGAGTTCGAAGGAGATTATGAGGTTTAAAGAAGAGATGAAGAGGCTGTTCAAAATGACCGATTTGGGACTTCGTGCTACTACCTCGGCATTGAATTAAATCAAACCGACAACGGCATAACACTTTGTCGATCGGGATATGCTCGAAAGATTCGGAGAAGTCGGTATGGAGGAGTGCAATCCATGTCAAACCACAATGGAGAATCATCGAAGTTGAGCAAGACAGTCCAGATCACCGCTGATGCCACGACTTATAGGAGCATTGTTGGAAGTCTACGGTATCTGGTGCACACCCGACCAGACATCTCGTTTGCGGTCGGATACGTAAGTCGTTTCATGGAGAAACCGACTCAGGAGCATATGAATGTCGTGAAGCACATCCCGAGATACATCAAAGGTACTTTGAATCTCGGGATTCAGACAGAAAGGAGGTGGAAAGTCGTTGCGGTACCGACGGCTACGATGATAGCGACATGGCGGGAGATGTCGACGATCGAAAGAGCACGCAGGGCATAATGTTTGTGCTTGGGGAGAGTCCGATCAGTGGCAATCTCGAAGCAAAAAGTGGTTGCATTATCTTCTTGTGAAGCCGAGTACATCGCAGTGAGCGCAGATCTTGTCGTGGAGTTTGGCTCGCTCGACTATTGAATGAATTGTCGGACGAGACAATCCGTAAGGTGACGCCGTGGTTGATAACAAATCTGCAATATCGCGAGCAAGAATCGGTTCTACATGATAGAAGCAAACACATAGACACAAGATATCATTATATCGTAGATTGTGTCGAAGAGGAAGATCGATATTAACTATATTAGAACCGAAGAACGAGCGGACATATTGACAAAGTCATTGGGCGGATAAAGTTTTCAGAGATGAAGAAGAAGATTGGCATGATCAAGTCGAAAAACAAGATTAGGAGAGAATGTTGTAAATAATCTTGTTTTAGAGTCATGTGCAAGATTTGGGTGTATCAAGTCGAATTGCAGCCGCAATTCAAAGTCTTAGTTGGAAACGAGTAGAAGTCGATTAGAATCGAGTCGAATCGAGGTATAATCGTAGTCGAACCCGCGTTGAATTAGAACAGCCGGGTATAAAAAGAGGCTTAGAGCCATGTATTCGATGTACCAAGCCATTGAGAAAATACCAAAAAGAGGGAATTACACAAAGCATTGTTTTGTTGTGTGGTTGTGCAAGACGTGGTCGGAAGGACTCACGGTCACCGCAAGCGTGATCAGGAGGAGTTACGACCACGGCAAAATTCTCGCAGGCGAGTTTCGACTACGCAGGGAAGGCTACGACCACGGTGAAGGTGGTCGTAAGGAGCAGCGACTACACCGAGAAGATCAGTACGTGAATGGAAGCGACTTCGATCACGTTGAAGGAAGTGAACATAGTCGAAAGGGTGTTCGACTACGGTGAACGGTGATCGCCAGCATCACTGCGTGTTCGTAAAGATTTACAATCACGGTATTAAGGAGAGCGGCGGAGGAAGACAACCTCGATATCGCAGAGTGGTCGTAAGTTGCTACAAAGAACTTTACGACCACGTTGAAAAAGATCGAAAGAGATTGAAGCGGTCGAATCGCAGTAAGTATCCGAACTGGTCGTAAACAATTCTATTCGGTCGTAAACGACTCTAACCGGTCGTAAAAGATCCTGGGAGGTCGTAAGACCTTACACCAGAGATCACTGAAGTTGTAGAGGCTTTAAGGTGGTGTTTCCACCTGCGCACCTCAGAGTTCTTGGTCCACCATCACTTCCCGAAGAATTTTCTTGTAAACTTCAAGCATAGACATCATTGGGACAAGGTGACCAGACTACAAAGGTTCACCTTCCACGGCATGGACCTCCACATTAGGACATGGAAACCTATCTGCCATCCTACGGAGCGTCCTTGAGGTTCCATGTCCAGTTATGCCTGGAAGGCATTCCCCTGCATGCATGGAACAAGGAGGTGGCAAGCAGAGTGATTAGCAACAAGTGCTCCTTGGACTACATCAATAGAAATCCATTCGTCAAGATGATGCTCGCACCCTCGACCTATGGGCATGGATGGCAAACCCTAGCGCCATCCCAAAGGTAACCTATCTCACCTTCACTAATGACTTCCCTCATGCTTCCTTAGCAGGCTCCCACTCTGGCACATCAGAACCCCATCGCTGCAAGAAGGGTCTCATGTTCAGGGTTCTTCTGCACTTGGAATTTGTCCAAACTACTCTGCCGCCCTCCTGAGGCTAAGCATGGCACCGAACCTATCATTCTATTTAAGCCAATGAAGCACGGCTTGTCGTGGCACCTTGGAGAAGTTGACGGCACGCCAAAGCAAGCAGAGGACACACACCTCCATCAACAAAGCGCCTTTGACACCACCTCCCGCTGTAACAAGCTAGGAGGATCCGGCCATGATAATTGCCATGGTAATGATAGGTGTCGGTGTTCTAATACTGATCTTACATATGATTTGTTTGGATTCAGGGATTCTCTTAGAAGACTAAAATAGGATCTTGTGGAAGATGGACAAGAGAATTTTTATCCAGGTTCGAGCCTTCTCCTAGGAGAATAATAACCATGCGTCCTGTGTGATTACTAATCAGAAGAAATGGTTACAACTGGTAATGCAAAAGAGTCGCATTGTCTCTTGCTTAGATCAGAATCTATTTCCCCTTTTCCCTCTCTAATGTCAACCTTTATATAGCTGTTGAAGTGACGGCTGTTGTCTCGTGCTAAAAGATACCTTAACGCTTTGGGTGATAACCACATGATGGAAGTTATTGTCAGAGAGACGTGGTGCCCGTTCACCATGTAGCGGTTGTTGTCAGAGAGAGATCGTGTGTGGTTATTAGATAAATGCATGTTCTAACTACCTTATCAGATGACCCTACAAGGCCCCTAAATAAGGCAGTTGGAGATAGGCTATTCGCAGGAAAGTCTATGACCAAGAGATAGTCTTAAGACATCTTATGAGTACATGGTTGTAGAAAGGCTTACAACCAAGGAGTAGCCATAGTGAGACTTACGACTACGTAGTCGTAAAAGGACTTATGACCAAGGAGTAGTCGCAGTGAGACTTACAATTACGTGGTCATAGAAGCGCTTACGACCAATGAGTAGACGTAGTAAGACTTACAACTACGTGGTCATAAAAGGGCTTACGACTAAGAAATAGTCGCAGTGAGACTTATGATTACATGGTTGTAGAAGGGCTTACTACCAAGGGGTAGTCGTAGTGAGAGTTACGACTACATGGTCGTAGAAGGACTTAGACCAAGGGTAGTCGAAGTGAGACTTACGACTACATGGCCGTAGAAGGACTTATGACTAAGGAATAGTCGCAGTGAGACTTACGACTATGTGGTCGTAGAAAGGCTTACGACCAAGGAGTAGTCGTAGTAAGACTTATGACTACGTGATCGTAGAAGGATTTATGATCAAGGAGTAGTCGTAGTAAGACTTATGACTACGTAGTCGAGAAGGATTTACAACCAAGGAGTAGTCGAAATGAGACTTATGACTACGTGGTCGTAGAAGGACTTACGACTAAGAAGTAATCGTAGTGAGACTTATGACTATGTGGTCGTAGAAGGGCTTACGACCAAGGAGTAGTTGCAGTAAGACTTATGACTACGTGATCATAGAAGGACTTACGACTAAGGAGTAGTCGTAGCAAGACTTATGACTACGTGGTCATAGAAGGAGTTACGACTATCCTATGGAACTTTTCCCTTATCAATAAGGGGTATAATCAAGGAATATAATGACGTAATAATTTGAGGATTATTCTATCCTCATCATATAACCCCCCAACTTTAAGTGAAAGTAACTTACTCACGCAAGTGAGGTCATAGGTAAAAAAATATGGTCGAAAGCAGAGCCTTTCTGACATTTATCGACTAGGAATATGCTTGATCAATTTGGTCGAAAGTAACTTACCCAACCAAACAGCCATAGCAAGTATGCCTCCAAGTGGCACGAGACCTGCTGCTCGTTCGCATTTGGATCCATCCGCTCCACCTAAATGCAACCAACAGGTTATTAGTACATAATAGTGGAAATGAGAGCTTATAGGACCGATCAGAAAGAGCACGTACCCGGAACTGTGAGAGCCACCTCAGCGACGGCCCATGTGTCTGACCCGCCGGGAAGACGTAGTAGTCATCTGCGGCACCCGGCAAAAGGACCCCCTCGAATCTGGCGAGCAGGTCCACACGCCACCCAGTCGGGGCCTCCGATAGGAAGGCAGTAGCTCCCGCGATCGGAAGGCCAAGCAGCAGGGACATATCCTGTAGAATAGGCGTCATCTCCCAGAGCTGAAAAGTGTGCGTCTCTGGCCATCATCGAACAGGAAGCTATCAGCAAAGCTATCATCAGAGAACGGTCCACCAAAGCTATCAGTAGAGAACGGTTGAACGGGAAGCGTCGTGATCGCTCCACGCCATCGTCCCTGCCTGCGGGCAAGGCCAGTCTGTCCTCGTCGGTGGCTTACACCATCCGGGCGAGAGGGAGTAGCTCGGTATTCCGTAGCCTGCAAAGCAAGTAAAGGTTAGCACGAAACCTACTTATGGCAACAGTACAACGCTGGCGGAGTACACACCTGACTATCTAGCGGGGGTCTAGTCTCTAGGCCACTCGAGGTATCTGTGTTCGGACCACTCCCAACTCAGCTGGCTCCAACGCACTCCCTATAGGTGGGACACGATGGGAAACGCGATGCAGCAGGTCAACGTGCTCATCCAATAGGCCATAAGGCCAATCCGACCCACGAAGATCATGAGCTATACTTGCAAAATGAATTCAAGCTAGCATTTATACGAAACCAAAAAATATCACATGTAAAGTAACAGTAAATAGAACTTGTAAGTAAATAAACAGAATAATACTAGGCTACCAGCACAACACCAACTATATTACTGAAAAGAGGGATGCAACATAGCAATTATACAAACGGTACATGAAATATACGATACATTTAGTACGACATTCCGCACATCAAAAGTGCCAACTAACAAAATACAGTTTACATTGGAAATTTTTTTGTAGTCTCCAACAGCTACTAGTAGATACCATGCCGCTCTGCCTACTGATCAGCACATGCGTTGCATCGTCTAACTGTGTACCCATCCTGCCGCATCGCCCACAAAGTGCACCAGATGCTCCAGCTTGTGCTTCGTCTATATCATTTCTAATACGCTGGCTCTGTCACCAACCCTTCCCATCCTTCAGCATGTTAACATCTGGAATCCAGGTCCTCCCTGCAATATCCAAGGTGGTGAAGTTTCCCACAACTCTGAACCCCCTGAGCTCCCCACACCATGCATGCAGTACCCTTTCCTTGAAGAAGTACTCCAACATGAAGTTCGAAGGATCCATGCCCATGGTCCCGCATGCAGCGAGGACATGAGAGCATGACTTGTGTAATAGCTTCAGCTTGTTGCATGTGTAGCTAGGTACATTTGCATTACCTCCAAGGCATACCTCGTGGGTAACAAGGGAACGAGCCATCCCAAATCCGGCTCTATCACGGAGTACCATGTCAAAACGATGTCCCCTATTACCCATGATGTGTATTGTGTGCAATTGGCCCTTCTGTGCCTTCGTCTCCATGTATGTCGTAATTTTTGACAAGTACAATGCTCGAGGTTGGCTGTATGAAGTATGGCATTCGCGTGCCTCTCCCTGAAGTAACTGATTATGCTGTGAAGAACACCTTCCATGATGGCAATAAGGGGCTGAGAACGAAGGCCCCTAAGAACCCAATTGCACACCTCTGCATGGTTAGTTGTCATTATGCCGTACCTTGTCATGCAATAGCGACCACTTCTCCAATAGTTCTCCCTCGATCCACTGCGAGAAACACTTGATGTTCCGTGAGCTCCTCTTCCTCGGACCAGCTGGGTTAAGCTTATCGAGTGCTGCTAGGCATTCCGGTTGTGCCGCCCCAAGCATGATTGGCCCTTGCTCCTCTCATCGACGTGCTTCCTGCTGCGCTCGTCCAACAACGCCCACAAAGCATCAAATTTTCTCCGTTGATTCTGCATAGTAAGCCTCTTGAATAGCTTCATCAATGGTTGTTTTGGGAACTGCTTGAAAAAATTCGCCCCTAAGTGATGAATGCATCATCTGTTCCTCATATTCGGTCAAGAAAAGGGCTCCTCGGGGTTTTCCTGAAGTTTTCTTATGGCCTTTGCAATCTTGGCATGGCGATTATGAATTACGCACACACCAGGACGAGCGCTGACAACTCCAACCCTGACATGTCTGAGGAACCTCAATCAGCTTTCATAATTCTCACTTTCCATGAATACGATGGCCAGTGGTAATATTTGGTTGTTACCGTCAATGCCTATGGCCGTTAGGATCTGCCTTGTATTTGCCAGTCAAAAGGATCCCGTCAACTGAGATCACCAGCAACATGTGCCTAAATGCCTCAATGCAAGCACTGAATGCTAAGAAGGCCTTCTGCAGCACCTCATATCCTGGTGGCCTTGTGGAAGGTTTGTCCTGCACAACGATATACGTGCCCGGATTCTTATCCTGCAGCACCTTAAGCATACGAGGAAGGTTGTCGTACGTTGCCTCGGAAGACTCGAAACATTTTTCCAACGCCTTCTGCTTTGCACATTATGCCTTCGCGTAGCTAATCTTATACTTAAATTTCTTCTCGATAGCTACCACGATATGCGTGACCTCCGTGTCTTTCTTCTTCACTATCTCTCCATACATCAAATTAGTTATAAAGGCGGATGTTAGGTTACGATGCCTCACCAAAACACTACTAAGAATGCAAGAGTGCGGCTCCACCTTCAACACAATCCAGTGAGTCTTATACTTGGGTCTACGTGCATGCACCTTCCAAAGACAACCGGCTTGCTCGCACTTCACGGTATACTGCTCCTAGCTATATTTCATGAGCCGAAAAGTCCGCTGCATTGAAAGAGCCCATAGCTTGATGACATCCTACAACAATGTCTTGTCAGTAAACATTGAATGCAACCGAACCTCTGTCTCATGATACTCCCACAGTGATTCGTGCTCGTCATGTGCAGAAACACCCTCAGCATCAAACTGGTTCCATTCCTGCGGGACAGGAGCCTCATCCTCATCTGAACTGTCCTCATCGTCCTCCTATACAACTTCCTCTTCAGTCCATGCCGTCTGATCATTGCACTACATCTGCTGCACTATGTACTCAATATGCTCTCCTTCATCGACTTGTCCTGTTCCCTTGCCATGGCGTGACCATTGTACCTCTCTTCCATGTACAACATCTGCCTCATCACGAGCATTTTCCTTCTCTTCGCCAACATGCGGTCTGTCCGAGCTGCTTGTACATCCTAGAGTAAGGTCATACACATGATCTTGCACAGCTTCTAATGGGTATGGTTACACAAACAGCACACACTCGTATCCACGGCGCTAGCACCCATGCACAAACCCCTTCCACGCAACAGTGCGTAGTAATGTTGCCAACTCCCATCTGATGTCCGTGGGAGACCGGCTCCAAATCCCTTGTACGACGATACTGCACACCTCGAGGTCCAACGAAGAATTCCGAGTAAGCCAATGCATCACATCTGAGATTTGAGCATTCTAGCCGTCTGGGTGTACTAAAGTGGCTTGTGGAAAACCACTCAAATCCACACCATTCGGACCTTCACGAATGGTTCCAGCACCATAATGCACTCTCAATGTAATAGGTATAGGCATTGCTAATGTTTGCCTGCATATATGTTTTAATTTTGCGACATGCCAAATCGCATCGCACACTATGAAAGTATTGGCGTACTGTAATTCACATTTCACCGATCGTTCGCCTGTCGTAACCAACTATACTAACCTTATAGTACGAACTTCCTATCGGCACCCACACACTGACGCCGCACTTTTCTCGCTACTTGACCTGTCCCCTACATGAAATAATTCTTAATGGTTTCGACAATTTACATGGCATATCGATTTGAATGCCTATATACTAGTTATAATAGTACACACGTTTTTCCAACGTGCTAACGACATTACATTCATTTGTATTTAATCATAAATATTACGTACTATTGTTTTTTATATACCAAATTATGAAATTCTAACACAAATATTTACTGAATTTTGTAATACGTACAAATTTCTACAGACAATTAATTTGCACGTAACGGTGACTGAATTTTCTACAACTACAATTTTGTACGCATGCCAATTTACTAACGATACTAATTTTGTAAAACTATATTTGCTAAATTATAAACAACTACACGCTTGTACGACTGCTAATTTTCTAAAACTACATTAATTAAATTTTCTATACTAAAATTGAACTATATCTATCTACATCTACAATTTTCTACTAACACTAACAATCATATACAATGTTACAAATATAATAAAAAAATACCTACAATTGTTTCTTCCTCTCCTCTCCGCTTTTGCAATTGCTAATTTCCTAAAATTATATTAACTAAATTTTCTATACCAAAAATTAAACTATTTCTATATACATCTACAATTTTCTACTAACACTAACAGTAAATAATATATGTACTGCATATACAATATTGCAAATATAAAAAATATCTAGATTTGTTTCTTCCTCTTCTCCCCTCTCCTGCTTCCTCTTCTCTCCTCCTCTCCCTCTCCTTTTCTTTTCTCCCTCTCCTCTCCTCCCCTCCCTCTCCTTTTATTTTCTCTCTTTTCTTTCCTCTCCTCGGCCGTCTTCTCTTCTTTCTGTTTCTGTTGAGGAGGCGGCCGAGCGGCCTTGGCTTTTAACCCCCCCTTTCAGTCGCCTGGTTATTAGGCGACTGGACCTCCAGTCACCCAACCATTGGGCGACAGCATAGCAGTCGCCCAACGGTCGAACGACTGTAATAATTCACCCAACAGCCCGTGAATTGCTTGCGTGTCGCCTAACCATTGGGCGATAGGCTCTAATCGTCTAATGGTCAGATGGCTGGAACCTCTTTTTGTAAAAAAATATTGCTGTGAGTATATTTCTGTTATTTTGAATAAAAAAATTATTAAAAAAATCAAAGGAACTGCATGTCCAGTCGGAGGAATTTCGGGGGAGATTGGATCATATACCCTCCCTTTAGTTGAGAAATTGAGGATTTACCCTCCACATCTCAATGACACGTGGGATCATCATAAGTCACTGACACGTGGGCCAGGAGGGTAAATTCTCAATTTCCATCTAAGGGGGTGTTTGGGATTGCTCCACAAACTCTGCTTCATAAATTCTACCGTGGAGCAGCTCCACAAAAAACTTAGAGTTTGTGGAGCACCCTTTAGGTGCTCTCACAACTCCACCTTTTTTTCCTCGAACAGAGTGCGTGGAGCTGAACCTATTTGGCTAAAAAAATATAGAGTGGAGCTGAAAAACATGGAGTGGAGCAGTCCCAACACCCCTTAAATGGAGGGTATATGATCAATTTTTTCGAATTTCGGAGATTCAACGAAGAATTTGAATCGTTGAGAGAGTGAAACGGAGGGAGGGATCCCCCTTGCCCAGCTCCCTCCCTAAACCCCTCCGGCGTCGCCACTGCCCGCCGGATCTTCCGCCGCCCGCGTTTCTCCGGCGTCTCGACGTCCCCCGCCGGCCATCACCTCTGTACTCACCCTCCGCTTGTGCCCCCGCCGATAAGCATCTCTCTTTTCGAGAACCTCCGGGTATCCCCCTCCTCGGAGGCACGGAAATGGCGTCCCAACCCCAACCGGGCTCCACCCACGGAAAGCCCCGGGGCCCGCCACCGGCGTCGCCATCCCTTACGGCCTCCGTATGGGCCGCCCCTCCCTGCTCCTCCTACGTGCAGACCTGCGTACGCCCGCCCCTCCTTGCTTACCTTCCCCTTCCGCCCTGGTAATTGAACGGGTTCTTTTGGGCGGCTTGGTGGGCTTAATGTCTTTCTTTGCTGTGTTGGTTAGGTGGAGCTCTTCGATTGGTGGCTGGAGAGGGTGGAGGGCAAGGAAGGCAAGATCCGCGTCGCCGGGTTCACCACGAGGTGAGGCATTTTTTCTTTCCTTATCCCCTTCCCTTTCTTTCTTGTTTTCCTTTGCAATCCTGCGTTCTGTTTGATCCTTATTTTTCTTTTGTTTTTGTTGGGAGGTTGCTTCTTGTGCTACTGTGCTCCCTCCCTATAATTAGATTTTTTTTGGCTGTTTTTATATTTGGCAAAGTCGAATTAGATTGTGCTACCTCGCAGTCGTAGCAACTGTAGGATTTCACTGCTTGATATGCGTTTGTAGATGCGCTGTGAAATTTTTCGTGCTACTATTGGTGTGTCGTGCATCCCCTACTCTCAGGAATCACGATTCAGGATCGTTCCATGCGCCCGATGATGGTGCTTTGCTAGGGAGCTCTTTTTTGGGAAAATTTATTCAGTAGCACTGAAAGATCACCTCTTTCGAAAAATACCACTAAAAAACGGGGTTTCGGAAATTACCATCGAAAAATTCATTTTTCTTCGGGATTTAGCATTTTGGACAAAAATACCCCTCTCCCTCCCCCTCCCTCACCTTCTCTCCTCTGCGCCGCCCGTCGCCTCCTCTTCCCCAGCGCCCGCCGCCCGCCGCCTCCTCCGCGCCGCCGCCTCCTCCTCTCGCGCGCCTCATCCCGCCGCCGTTGCCTACCTCGCCTCCGCCTCCTGCGCTTACTCCTCCTCCTTTCCCGCTCCCCGCGCCCGCCGAACCGCCGCCGCCAGCGCCACCTCTTCCTCAGCGCGCGTGGAGAGAGGAAGGAAAGTAGGGAAGCACGAGCTGGAGGAAGATATTAGGATTCTCACCGTGCAGCTGGCCGGGCCGGAGGTGTGCCGAGGTGGGCCGACGGCGGGGACCAAGGGCGGCGCGAGGAGGTCCGTGGCGCCGGCAGCCTTGGGCGGAAGGCAGCTCCGGGCGGAGGTTGGGGGAGCTTCGGGCCGTCGAGGTGATGCTCTCCGCGCAAGGAATCGAGGGGAGATGGCGCTGAGGAAGAGGTGGCGCTGGCGGCGGCGGTTTTCAGCCGGACACGGGGGAGCGGGGAAAGGAGGAGGAGGAGGCGCATGGAGGTGGGGGCGGAGGTAGGCAACGGCGGCGGGGATGAGGCGCGCGGAGAGGGAGGAGGCGAGCGGCGTGAGGAGGGAGGAGGCGGGGAGGCCGGCGACGAAGCGGTGGGGGAAGAGGGAGGCGGACGGGCGCGCAGAGGAGAGAGTGAGGTGAGGGGAGGAGAGAGGGTATTTTTGTCCAAAATGCTAAATCCCGAAGAAAAATGAATTTTTCGGTGGTAATTTCCGGAACCCCGTGTTTTTAGTGGTATTTTCTGAAAGAGGTGATTTTTCAGTGCTACTGAACAAATTTTCCCCTCATTTTTAGGCCCCGCTCGGTTGGGCTGGAAAAACTATGGTTTATGGCTGAAATTGCACTGTAGCGGCTGAAATTTCACTGTAACTAAAGGTGGCTTATTTGGTGTAATTAAATTTAAAAAAATCTAAAAATAGAAAAAAATAGGCTAGCTTATCACGGACAACACAAATGAATACGGGAAAAAAAAGAACCAGCAAAAAAGCTAAAAAAACCAAAAGTTCAGAAAAAGACGAAATTTATGAATAGTGAAAAATAAGCCAAAAGCTGAAGCTGAAACAAGCGGGGCTAGTCGCACGAGGTTATATGACTGCGTCTGCTACACATGTAGGTGGATGGTTTCTCAATAAACGTACGAATGTGGTTCGTCCACATAAACATGCGGGTATATATAGTATTACCACCATCAAATATGTCTCGGGACTGATGTAAACTTTCAAAATTCAAACCACTAACGTGTACTATCACCACTATCAAATGTGTCTTGAGATTGATGCGAACTTTCAAATTCAAACCATCATTCATTGTCTGATAATTGAATATCCTTTGCACGAATCTTGAGGCACTTTTAAGGGTTAAGATAGTGTATGTACCTGCATGTAATGTGGTTTTGTATTTTTGTAAACGTACTTCAATTTTTGTTCTGTTTCATTTTGCCATACTTCAAGTTGAGTCCATTGCTGGGCTCAGTTGACATCAGGTTTCAGCGATAGCTACGTAGTTATTTTGTCACAAATTTTACTGCATCGTTTTGTAACTTTGACGTGATTTTGAGTTGGACAATAGTTTAGTTGGGTGTCTAAGGAGTAACATATATGAAAAAAGAAACTCAATCTTCAAAAGCTTGATTATATATCATCCTTCTTATAGTCATACGTGTGTTTAACGAGTAATGAGGTTTACTTTCAGTCAACAGATATGCTTTTTCGGAAAAGAAATAGGCACTTTTTTGGAACTAACAAATTAAGTAGGAAAAAATGCGAAGCTGTACTGTGTGTGAATATTTTTGTCAATCTATTTTCTTTACAAAATTATTATTCCATAGATAATTTCTGTACGATCTGAATGGAAATAAGTTCGTACTGATTTGATGCTCAACATTTATATTATTGGTGTAAAAATGATGTTAATTTTCATAAATAGACAGCACAACAAAAAGCATATACTTTCATAAGCATGATTTGCAATCATATATTGTATTGGTAGCGTCTCCAGCTTGATCTTTACATTTATGTTCACTGATTTCCTATTTAGTACCCAATATTTCTGAAAATTTTTACTATTTAATCAAGGGTTGCTACTCGGTGGGAAAAAGGCCAATGCTTCCTTGTAATTTTTCCCCTAAAAAAAGAGAGGTGATTCAGCATGCATGATTGGCTCAGAAGTGATGTAGTGGTGACATGGCACGCATGGTGAGATGTGGTTGGTGTAGCCTTCATGTGTTGTCACCTGTGGGGTGGGGTTTGATCAACGATGCTCAATGTTTTGGATACTGTCAAGTGGCCTGACATGATCCATGATGGTGAGCTTTGTCAAACTGTCAACGTAGTGTGACTATAGCCAAGAGGTGGCATGGTGATATTATGGTCAAACACATCAAGAACTAATGACAGTTCAAAGCAACTGAACCAAACGCAAGAGAAGTTGGGGTTGGTGCTGGTGCAATAGCAGTCGATGAGAAGATATGGAGTGTTTAAAAAAAAGGGAGGGACATGGAAGAGTGCCCTTTTTATTTGTAGTTTTGTACCGAAGTGTTTGTTTTTTGTTCAAGCATAGAATTTAATCCTAAACCAGCTCAAACTTACTGTTGATAAATGTCCGATTGGCAAAGGCAGGCACGTAGCTATGAATTACACTTCAAGAATCATTTCTGCTATCCACATGGATTGGCTAACTGCTACAAAATGAAACTTGCTTGTGTTAGAGACTAGTTGTGACAAAACTCTGTTTCTATGGGGATATATCTAGTGCTAACCCCTTTACTTAGGGCACTAAATCAACTTTAAAAATTCTCATAAAATTTGTAGACGCAGCTCTCAAAAGTGTTTTATGATGATACAAAATTTTACATCCAAACACAACTTCTGCTATGAGAAGCAAAAATGAGAAATCTAATCTGGATAGAAGCTTTATTTATTTATTTTTCCTTTACCTTTTTATTTTTGATTGTCAGATATTTATCTTTCTCTTTTATAAATTTCCCATAATTTTTTTGATAGTTTTTTTAAGTTGATTTAGTGCCCTTGGTTACTGAAGGGATCAGTGTATTAGCACTGTGTTAGCAGTTATCACTGGATACATCCCATCTGCATTTTTGTCATGCCAACCATGTTAGATGTTAGAAAGCCATGATGTGGTTGTCCTATTGGATAGCTACAACAGGCAACAGCAGGATCGTGGTTATTTCTTGTTTAGGCAAAATGATCACCTCCTTTTCCTAATGCTTAAATATGAAGCTATTTTGTTTGTCCTTACTCACAAATCCACACCAGAAAAGCATCCCTGAAGTTCACTTATACAAACTTCTGGATGTAGGGAAACCTTGGGAAATACATACTCTGTGCTTCAATCTGCAAATTGCAGCTCATTTAATATCTAATACCAATATAATTTGATAGGCCAAGTGAATTGAATTGAATTCAATTACAACACAACTTTCAAGGTTGCAGGGTTGCTGATCCCATAAAAATGGCTGTGGCAAAAGTAAACATAGTTTGTGAAATAATTAGTAGCTTTCCTTAGGTATTCTACTTGGATTTACTCCCTCCTTTTCCAAATAGATGTCTTTTGGAGTGCCTGCACTGCAATCAAACTTTGACCACTAATACACACGAATTTATTTAGATTTTTCACATGGAAATGATACCGGTAGATTCTTCATCAAAAGCAAGATAAAATGTAAAACTGATTCTGGAATTCTTGGAACATGGTTTCTCTAAGTTCTGTGTTAAGACTTGCTGTGGCTTCGGTGCCAAACATTTCCAGTGCAGGCCTAACCCTAAACCTTGGTGGTATTTCTCATCTTTGGGACCAAATAGTAGTATTTTCCTATGTAACTACTGTGTTAAACCATTTGTGAACTCTTATGGATTAACAAACAATTTTTCTTGACACTTTATAATCTCAAGATGCTGTTGTACACTCTTATAACAGGAATCGAGCAGCTCGAGTATTCACTTCTAATTCCATTACAACGCGGCATGCTGATGGTACTCTTGAGACGGCAGATGGTGTCATTGTATTAATTAAGGGTCCATTAAATGTTTCACGAATGCATCAGAATGGATTTCCTCATGAGGTATTTGCTTCTTTTTTCTTCATACATTGGCCTTCAACGACCAGTATTTTTTAAGATAATCTGCTGCTAAAACAATGAGTGCATTGCTTCACTAGATTTTCTGTCAAAGAGGATTGCCCCAAACTTTGCATGCTTTAGACGTTTTCACTTGGTCTGTCTTGTTTATTTCTGCCAATTTAATTTCTGGGTGGGTACATTAACAGATGGCCCAGCATATATAATCTATCAATTTAATTTATGCAGGTGTCTAAATGGTTCCAGCTTGGCTTTCCAGTTGAATGGGAGAAGTGTGCTAATTCAAACATGAAGCAGACGAATGAACACGCGCGATCTCCATTAAAATCAACTTCTGCTAGTTCACTGAGTGGTTCAACTGAATATTATATAGAGAAATTCTTGCGTGGCAGCTTTATCAATTCAATGGGATATGCTTTCACAGGGAATGATTTCAACTCATCTAAAAGGTCTACCAGTAACACAGACAGACCTCCTATCCAAAGGCTTTCAAATTTGTCTAATGGAACAGCAAGATTCCAGGAATCTACTGGTAATAATGATAATTTGATGAGCAAACTGCCCGAAGAACCCTTCGCAGCCCCTGGAGGAACATGTAATAGTGGGCAAGCAGGTCAAGAAGATAATCAGCATGAAAGTATGCACAAATATGCAAGTGGACAGAAGATGGATACCCATTCGGTTGACTCTGCTTTAATTAATAATCATATGGATCATACATCCTCTGACTTGGAAGAATGTGGAACTCCCAAATGTGGCAAAACCTTAGTGCATCTGGGGACTGAAGATGCATTAGAAGTACCAACCAAAGGGATGAGTCCACAGTTTGGAGTTTTTAGAGGTTCAGAAGACAATACAATCAGGAGATTACGAAATGGCAAAGTGTTTGGAATGTCAAGTGGTGCTTCATTGAAGAAGCAGGGCTACAAGAGGAAGAGAATGCAGGATGAAACATTCAATAGGAAGGTGGTACCAAATGAAGAGATCACACCCCCTGCAGCTCTGACTTCTCACAAAAATGTAGGTTGAGTTTTACACCTTGAAGAAAAAAAATAGTAACAGTTAATTTAATGCAAATTATTTAAGATTCAGTTCCACTTTTGGCCACCTTGATACTTGCTGCGGCCTGGGATTCACCCTCTTTTGAAGATACCATTATGTAGCATTCTAATTGTATTATGTGTACAGTGATCATCCACTGTCGCAATCAATGGATGAAATTTTGTTGCAAAGGTAAATATAGATAAGCCCTGCATTATTTCAGATCATCAATTGATATATCCAAGTAACCACAATGTCATATTTCATCCCTTTTATATGTAAAAAAAGTTTAAATGTATCATCTCAATCTGTGGCTATTTGGTTCCTTCTTTTCCAGACAAAATATCGTTGTCTACTAGTACTAGCATTAATTAAGAATGTTTATTTTGATGCCAAGTTGCAATCATAGACTTGTGATTGATATTCTCGGTAAATTTTACCAACTGCCAACTGCAGATTAATATATTTGAGCCACCTGTAATTTGGTTATGTATATTTGTAATCCATTGAAGGAGAAAAGGCTCCATAACAGATTTTCAAGGGAATTCTTTCTTCCTATGTAAAGCAGGTCACTAAACGAAATAATTTTCAGTTTGATGGCTAGTTGTTTTATCTGTTATGTTGACTGTTGAGATATTAACTTTCCTATGGTTCTCGTAATGTATACATTATGAGAGATTTGTAACATTTTCAGTTTTTTTTTCTCGAACTCCGCAGGAGAGCTGTGTGTCATTTCATTAAGAAGAAATAACATTTTCAGTTTCAAGCCAAGTTGTTTAACCACATGATTTCCATAATTTTACACTTCACTAACCACATAATCGCTGATGCGTTTGCGATTCCTGGATTTGTGTTATCAATGATGTTATGCAAATGCTAAGTCTATTTTAATCGCAGCCACTGCCTGTTCCTGAAGCCCCGAACACAGGGATTTTACAGGAATTTCAAAAGAAATAGTTCATTTTCTACGGGAATCAATAAAAATTCTTGGAAGGGGCCTAAGTGGTTGAAAAATAGTTTGTCGATTTGAAGCATGAGTATAGTGCTCATATTTTGATTGGTGCTTGTACATTTGTTATTTTGTGATCTGTTAATTGGAAAATGGATCCATAATGGAATTGCAGGCATGTCTTGTTCCATCATCCATGTCAGCAGTTAAGGAGGAAAGTTTCTATACTCTTCCGAAGTGAAGTTCTTATGTGATTGTTGAAACTGGCATGCCTCTATGCTATTTTAAAACAAAATTAGGCACGAATTTTTAATGCAGACTTGATTATATTAGAAAGTGATATTAAACTAGTTTTAGTTAGTCCTTTGTTTTGATATAACCATGGCTGATTTGATAGGTTTGCAGCTGATTTTAGGGCAGACTTGATTACATTGGAAATAGACATTACACCAGTTTCAGTTTGTCCTTGTTTTGATCTAACCATAATTGATTTGATATGTGTGCTCTTGTTTTGTAATAGCATACAAGCTTTCCTAATACTAAATGCTGTGATGTCATTTTTTTGTATTTTTAAAAAAGTTTATAGAGTTCTAGCTTTACTTCTTTTCTGTTGTCATTTTAAATATAATTCTTAAATTGTTTTCTTGTGGTAACTGGTAAGAGCATGTTCAAAACACAGATGGAACATTGAATCATGTATATAGTAACTATTAGTTTACAGAAGGCTATTGCTTCATTGGCTATACTCTTGTTCCCGATTTATTTATAAAACCCATGGCATTTTCTAATTGTTTAGTACGTAATTCAGACTTGACCCCACAAGTTCATTCCCTTTTTAGAGAATAAAGTGGGGGGAGGGGTGGTAGTGGTAATAACTACTCTAGTCAAGCCCAGGTGCCGGCATTTTACATTGTCATTCAGTTTCTAATATAAGCTGGTTCTGGATGAAGGCTGTGGGGTTCTGCAGTAACTTTGCCACTATAAATCATGCTGCTGTCACCTTTAAAAAATAATCGCCTGGAGAAAAACAGTTATATTCAACGAACCCAGCAAGTTGTGCAAATGCTGCAATATTTGTTATGTTTTGACTCTAAAAATCTGAATATTGTCTACAGTCAAGTTGTATGTACATTATGAATCTATGTATGTTTCAGCGTATTTTGTCTCACTTGCATATGGAATTTTGATGCGTGTATCCAACAATTACTTATTGAATTGTTCATTAAAAATTTAAGGTGCGATCACCGCTTACTCACAGTAAGGCTAAGGTGTTATCTGTTTCCACACCTGAATATCCCAAACTGAGAAGCACTAGAACAGGTAAAATGTTTGGTCTGAACTTTTTTTTTCTCTGCAAACCATTTATCCATTTTGACCCAAGACAAAAAAAAATCTTTTTCAGGTCGACTGATAGTTCCACGGTTGGATCCAGGAAGCCAAAACATTATCTATGACACGGTTAGTAACAACATAACTGTTCATTTCTATGCATTGTCGGACAATTGTGCCCATGATTAGCAGATCTGTGATTGCTAAAATAAGTCAAGGTTTATTTTGATTGTATATGCATCTGGGAAGTTATTAGTTTTGCAGTCAAATCAGAAATCTGTGTACCTTTTTATATAGACTCAAGCTAATTTTGTAATGTCAAATTACAAACTGCCACAAGCCATCATAATTTATGTGATCAGCACTCCAAATCTAGTGCTCGCATAGTAGCATAGGGATGATCACCAGTGCTGCTGCAGATAATGTAAGCAATTGATATTGCGTGGAACAATGGATGGATTGATTGAGATATAAGGGTACATATATATATATATATAGAAACAGAACCGAACAAGAGGTGAGTGAGATAAGCTTTTGGGTTGGCATGTAGGTTTATAGCCAAGAAGTTCAAGAACGCAATTAAAACAAGATCTCCACTTCTATTCTCTAATCAACCAAAGTGTTGAAGTATAAGTGCCCATCTTTCCTCATCATAAGCTTTTGGGTGAACTGGTGGTGCATGAAACTCAATACATCTCTAATAACTGCCATAAGGCAGGCCCATATAATCATAAGGCGGTATCCGCTAACGCGCCGCATGATCGGATCGTCGATGGATCGAACGTTCAGACTGGACCTGAACTCGGTGAAGACGGCAGAAGGCAAACCCTTGGTGAAGACATCTGCAAACTGTGAAGATGTGGGAACATGGAGAACCCGAACATCACCGAGGGCAACGCGCTCACGAACGAAATGGAGATCGATCTCCACATGCTTAGTGCGCTGATGCTGGACAGGGTTGGAGGACATGTAGATAGCACTGACGTTGTCGCAGTATACCAAGGTAGCTCGGCGCAGAGGAGAATGCAGCTCAAATAGGAGTTGGCGCAACCAAGTGGCTTCAGCAATGACATTTGCAACAGCTCGATATTCAGCCTCTGCACTAGAACGCGAGACGGTGTGCTGGCGTTTGGACGACCAGGAGACTAGATTATCGCCGAGGAACACAGCATAGCCCGAGGTGGACTTACGTGTGTCGGGACATCCAGCCCAATCAGCATCGGAGTAGACCACCAGATCAGACTGAGAAGAAGGCCGAATGATCAAACCCATATGTAGAGTGCCGCGAATGTACCGGAGGATGCGCTTAAGAGCCGCAAGGTGCGGTTCTCGCGGATCGTGCATGTGAAGGCAAACTCTTTGAACAAAGATAGGCAATATCGGGCGGGTGAAAGTGAGTCTATCAAGAGCACCACTAGATCGCGATAATCGGTGGGGTCGGAAAGCAGGGCACCAAAGATCGCGTAAAGCTTCGGACTCAGGTCGACTGGTGTGGAACAAGGCTTGCAATCTGTCATACCAGCACGATCCAAAATCTCAAGCATGTACTGGCGCTGGGAAAGAAGAAGACCAGTAGCTGTGCGCTGAACATGCATCCCCAAAAAATGATGAAGCTCACCAAGGTCCTTCATGGAAAATTCCCGCTGAAGGGCTGCGATGGTGCGGCGAAGCAACTCAGAGGAGGAAGCCGTGAGAACAATGTTGTTCACATAAAGCAGGAGGTATACGATGTCATGACCACGATAATAGACGAACAGAGATGTATCTGACTTAGCTTCCACAAATCCAAGCTGAAGTAAATGAGTGGCGAAGCGACTGTACCAAGCGCGAGGTGCCTGTTTGAGCCCGTAAAGAGACCGATTCAGGCGACACACGTGATCAGGGTGAGCAGGATCCTCGAAACCAGCAGGTTGGGAGCAATAAACTGTCTCGGTCAAAGTCCCATGAAGGAAAGCATTCTTCACGTCGAGCTGATGAATAGGCCAACTGCGAGAAAGGGCCAGAGAGAGCACTGTACGCACGGTGGCTGGCTTCACAACGGGACTAAAAGTCTCGTCAAAATCGATCCCAGGGCGCTGAGTGAAGCCGTGGAGCACCCAGCGGGCTTTGTAGCGCTCAAGTGACCCGTCTGCGTTGAACTTGTGCTTGAACACCCACTTTCCTGTTACCAAATTTGCCCGAGACGGCCGAGGGACGAGATCCCATGTGTGGTTGGCAAGGAGGGCAGAGTATTCTTCTTGCATGGCAGCGCGCCGCTTGGAATCAGCGAGCGCGCGGTAGCTCCGAGGAACGGGTGACAGTTGCGTTGCATGATAAAGTGCGGGCTGTCGGAAACCAAGTTTGCCACGAGTGGTCATGGCATGCTGATTGGTCACAGGAGGAGCAGGAACTGCCCCAGGAGGTAGCCGAGTTGAGGCAGTAGCAGCCGGGATAGCAGCCGGTGATATCTGCGGAACCGAGCGACGAGAGTACACGAAGCGGAAGTCCCGGTCGTCCGAATGGCGAGCGAATCGCCGCCGGTATGCCAGCGATCGGTCGCCAGGCCGAGGAGATGCTCGCCACCCGGCCGGGCTGCTGAACTCTGATCGTGGGAGCCCCGCTGACGATCGAGGCCACCGAGGACCGGTGGCCGAGGAGCGCGGGTCGCCGTGGTCGATCGGCAACCCGAACCGGCTGTGGAGCGGCCGGTGTTGCGGAAGCCAAGGGAGTAGCGAGGCGGCTGTTGGGGAGCAGCAGTGGTAGCGACATAGGGACCTGCAGGGGAGAAGGAAAATGACGGTCCGATGGGAGCCGGCACAGGGTTAGTAAAATCTGCCAGGAAGTCAAAGTCCTCGCGACTAGGGAGGGAAGGCTTCTCAGCGAAGGGAAAGGAGGTCTCCTCAAAGACGACATGTCGAGATATGATGATGCGATTGCTATGAATATCAAGACATCGGTATCCTTTATGGTGAGCTGAGTAGCCAAGGAAGACAAAGAGTCGAGCGAGGAGCGAGTTTGTGGGGGGTGGTGGCGGAAATATTGGGATAGCACTTGCAACCAAAAACGCGAAGGTGGTCATATGAAGGTGGAGTGCCAAACAGGGCGAAGTGGGGTGTGGAAAAGGACAGCGTTTTGGTTGGTAGGATATTGAGGAGATGCGTTGCAGTGCCAAGAGCTTCGACCCAATAAGGAGGTGGAATGCTAGCCTGGAACAAAAGTGAACGAACCGCATTGTTGATGGTGCGAATGATACGTTCAGCTTTGCCGTTCTGAGGCGAGGTGTAGGGACAAGATAGACGGAGATGGACACCACGAGAAAGGAAGAACGTGCGGGCACTAGAGTTGTCAAACTCGCGGCCGTTGTCGCACTGAACTCCTTGGATGGTTGTGCCAAACTGCGTAGCGACGTAGGAGAAAAAGTTGGATAAAGTGAGAAAAGTATCAGATTTGAGCCGTAGCGGAAATGTCCAAAGAAAGTGGGAACAGTCATCAAGAATAACCAGATAATATTTGTAACCAGAAATGCTAGCAACAGGGGATGTCCAGAGGTCACAATGTATTAACTGAAAATTATGAGTAGCACGGGATGATGACACATGAAAGGGCAGACGAGTGTGACGGCCCAACTGACAAGCATGACAAAGAGTGTCATTAGCACTCTTGGTACAAGGGATGGCAGAAGACTGTGCTAGCTTAGACAAGACTTCATGACCAGGATGTCCAAGACGCCGGTGCCAGAGGGAGGTAGTGGTGGCAAGGAGAGTCTGGCGGAAGACGCAAGCGGATATGAGGGTCGGAGCTATTGCACTGACGATCTCCTCCGAGATGGAAGATCCTTCACAGAGCAACAGAGGGGTCAAATTCCACAGAGCAATTGTTGTCAGTTGTAAATTGGCGAACAGAAACAAGATTCTTAATAAGGCTAGGGGAAACAAGGACGTTATTAAGATGAAGCGAAGGTGTAAGGTCTGCAGAGCCGGTGGAAACAACAGGAAGTAAATGACCATTGCCGACAACAATAGATGATGGAAAAGGATGTTGTGGAGGAGAAGAACGAGTGAGGATACCAGCATCAGATGTCATGTGATTGGTGGCGCCAGAATCGAAGTACCACTCGGTCTGAGGTGGCTGGTGCAGCGTCATGGTGTGGAAGGAGTTCGCCAGGGAGTGCTGATCCCAAGAGGGAAGCCCGACCATCGGATTGTAATACCCAGGAGGAGGAGGAGCCGTCGGTTGGCCCTGTGCTCCAGCAAGCATGGCATGCGGCTGGTGTTGGATCAGGGGCGGAGAATGTCTGCTGACCGAGGAGGACGAACTGGGAAGAGGCGCCAGGAGGACGTGATCCAGGCCACATCTGAATGGAGCCAGACCACGGATTGTAGAAGCTGGGCCACGGGCCGCCCCCGGTGCCGCCTGCCTTGGAGCCACCACCAGAACCGTCGGAGGAGGGCTGACCACCTGTCTGGGAGCCGTGTTGTTTGCCACCGCGCTTCCGCTTGGCGCCTCCGACCTGGTAAGGCCGCTTGTGGCGAGGAGGTCGTGGGGCACTCAGCGCGAGGGACGGTGGTGGAGGCGCCGTGATGGTGGAGGCGATGAAGGCGAGGCCGAGGTAGACTTGTTGGCGGTGAGCTCCTCCGAGTAGATCTAACGCGCCTCCGAAAAGTCGGAAAGGCGACCACGCTGAGGTGCAAACCGATGGAGGCGCATCTCGTTGAGACCACGGAGCAAGTTGAGGACAAGGGTGCGATCCGAAACAAACTCACCCAGGTCGGCAAGGGCGTCCGCCATGGATTTGAAGCGCTGGCAATACTCGGTGATGGAGAGGTCCCCCTGGACGAAGTTACGAAACTCGGCGTCGAGGTAGAGGGCCCGAGTTTCCTGTTGCTAAGCGGGTTTCACACCAACCAAGTAGCACGGCGAGCACCGCGACCATCACAAATGTCGGCGAGATCGGTGGAGATGGTACAGAAGATCAGAGCGAACCACGCAATCCATGCGTGCCCAATCAGGATGATCGGGGGTATGGATGTCGGAGAGGACATGGTCCTGCAGGGAAAATTTGCCCACCGTGAGGAGGAAGGCCTCGCTCCAGCGGTTGTAGTTGCTGGACTTGAGGTCGAGGACGAGCGGGACAAGAGAGCGGATGTTCTGCACGGCAACGGCTTGTGCGTGGAGATTGAGGACAGCAGCGGCTTCATGAAGGAGCATGGCGTCATGAATGTTGCGTGGGGAACCGATGCCAAAGATGTGGGATGCGCCGTCGTCGTCGTCGTCTTGGGGAGGAGGTGCGGCGGTGCGCGCACGAGCCGCGCGAGCAAGGGCATCACGAGCGCGGCGGCGCGTTGTCGTGCTCTGGGCGCGCGCGCCTCTCGCTTCGACCTCAGGCGCGGGTGGCGCGCCGCGCTGGCTCGGTGGCTTAGCGGAGGGCGCAGCGCGATCGTTGGTGTCGCCGGTGAGAGGAGCTTTGGCGGCGGCAGCCAAAAGCGGCAGGGGGGAGGGGGAGTTCCGTCCATGAAGAAGCCGGAGCGAGCGGCGAGAGATCGCCTGGGTAGGAACGGTGCGGCACGCGAGAAGCGGCACGGCGACGCGCGCTTAAGCGCGGAAGGAAGATCGAGAAGCGCGCTGAGGAGGCGCACTGGCGGAGAAAAAGGAGTCGGGAATACCGGACCTGATACCATGTAAGCAATTGATATTGCGTGGAACAATGGATGGATTGATTGAGATATAAGGGTACATATATATACAGAGGTGAGGAGATCTTGGGTAGGTTTATAGAAAGCAGGCAACAAGATCTCCTCTCCTATCTCTAATCAACCAAAGAAGAGTCCGGTGCCATAAGGCAGGGCCCATATAACGCATAAGGCAGGTATCTGTCTAACAGATAACCCTGTTTGAAATCCTGATGCTTTGAAATGTTGTAATGTGATGGCATTAGCATGCAAGTCTTGCTAGGCCTTGACAAGAACCTTCCACATCTCCTGTGGTGGTTATGATTTTGGATTAGGCAATGGACCATTTAGTTCATTACTTTGATTTGCTTCATCTGAGTTATTTTCCGCTTGGATTCAGTTTGTAGAGTTTAGATTGTACTATGTTTTCCTCCTTTAAGATGTATTAATCTTCTAATATTTGCCCAAGGGCACTGGGCACATGAGTAAAGTTGAGGAACATGCCATCACTTTTTCTAATATTCTGCTGTAAGTGGTACATATATAAATGTTCTCAAAGATAAATCCCAGTGCCACTTTAAGCAGATGAAGTGAACTGCTGGCAAGTTACACTTCGTTTTGTTTCATGTTTGTCTTTTGTTTTGTTCCTTTGAAGCATCTGCTAGGCTGCTATTGCTATGGCATCTGGTTTTCGGTCTAAGCCCTATTAGTGTTACTGCTAGTCTTCTTGATGCTTATTAAATCTATTGAGTGTGCAGTAATCCAGTAGCATGCCAACTTTTTGTTAGATATGTGTATAGTTTATGGGTCTCTTTGCATATTGTATATAGATATATATTGGTCTGTTGGGCCTTTTGGAAACATGAAGTCTCAATGCAACATGGTATTAGAGCCCAGGTTGGGCTAGGGCTTTGGTCGCCGCTGCCACACCACCCCTTCCCTCCTTTTCTCCTTTCGCGCATGGGCTCCTCTCCCACGCCCCGTCCGTCGGCCTCGGGTCTAGCCGCCGCCACCACATATCTGGCCGGATTCGGCCACCGTCACCTGCACTTTCACTGTCCGCTTGGCGTGCCGCCGCCTGTGTGCGGCCCATCTCCATGCAGGCGCGCCTGTCCGTCGCCGCCTCTCCCAGCTGGCCTTGGATCCAGCTGCTGCCTTAGATCCGGTCGGATCCGGCCGTCGCCGTCGGTGTCCTTCCTCGCTTGCACGCCCGCGCCCGCGCGGCGCTGCCGCCGTGTGCGGCTCGTCTCACACGTCTTGGCGCCGCCGCACACGCGCGTCTTGCGCGTGCGTCTTCGGCCGCCGCCTTATTTGGTCGACATAGCCTGAGCACACAGGCCATTTCTAGGCGTCCCGGCTCTATTTTCTTGATCTGATCTACTCCAGATGGCTACTAGCGGTGGCTCCTTCGCCATCCCGCTCCCCGCTATTCATTTTGATGGGACGAACTTCCGGGAGTGGACGGTTCACTTGAGGATTCACCTCAACAGCCAGTGGCTTTGGGATCATCTCATTGGAGAGAATCCCTGCCCGCCTCGTCCTACACCGCCTATCCAGCTTGCTCTCCTTGCTAATATAGATCAGGCAGCTCAGGATGAGGCCAATGCTGCACTGGAGGTGGAGCTTTACCAGTCTGAGCTGCACGCCTACAAGCGATGGCAGGATGCTGAGGCTCGTGCCACCACCATCCTGGTGGGTAGCATGGCAATGGCTATCTCCATGGATGCGGCGTAGCTGCCGACGACACAACTTATGTGGGAGCGCCTCCGAGCTCACTATCAGCCGACAAGTGATGCTATGTATCTCTCAGTTGTGCACCGAGCGCATTCCCTTCAGCAGCTTGATGCAACCGTCGATGACTTCTACCAGCAGATGTCTGAGGTGTGGCGTCAGCTTGACTCTCTGGGGCTGGATGTTTGTCGAACCTGTCCCTGCTGTGTGTGGCTTCACACTCACCAGGAGACTCACCATTTCTACGACTTCCTGACGCGACTCTGGCCTAAGTTCGAGACTGTGCGGGCTCAGCACTTGACTCACCACTCGCGCCCGAGTTTAGTGAAGGCTCTCACGGCTGTGCGTGCTAAGGAGACTCATCATCGTGGTGCGACTCAGATGCAGGCTGTCTTGTCTGCTTCAGCCCTTGCCACTTCACCTGCTCCTTCAGCACCAGCTATGATCTCTCCTTCAGCCCCCAACGCACCAGTGGTTGGTGTTTCTACTGCAGGTTTTCACTGCACCTACTGCCAGCGTGATGGCCACAGGTATCAGGATTGCTACAAGCGGAGGAGGGACCAAAGTCGTCAGGGTGGACATCCCACGAAGGGCTCTGGCGGTTCCTCCCACTTAGGAGCTGGTGCCTCTCACTAGGGCTCCTTCAGTGATGCCACAGAGCAGCTCCTCTCACTCCTCCAGCGCCTTGGTGTTGGCTCGTCCTCAGACTCCTCGGGATTGGCTCGTCTGGCTTTTGCTTCTCAGCAGTCTTCCATGCCTCCGCCTGCCCTCTCCTCAGGTATCCTGTCTCTGTGGATCTTGGACTTTGGTGCTTCTTTTTGCATGACACCAGATTCTACTCACCTCACCTTACTGCATCCCACGGTTTTCTCTTCCACTGTTCAGACTACAGATTGTACCTCTCTTCCTCTTTTCATGTTCCTACAGTCTCTTATGTTCCTTAGCTTACCATGCAACTTATGTCAGATGGTCAGATTACTTATTATAACTGTCGTGTTGTCCTTGAGTCTAACTCTTGTTCTGTTCAGGACCGCCGCACGGGGACTTTGCTTGGTACTGGCCCTCGGCGTCGTGATTTGCAACGTCTTTGGGAGCTAGACTGGCTTCATCTGCCTTCCGCTGTCTCCACGACCGGTCGGCGCTACCACTCCCTTTGGTCTTGCTGCGTCATCCACTACCTCCTTTGTATAGTGGTACCATCGTCTCGATCATCTTTGTGGATCACGTCTTTCATCACTCGTTGGTCGTAGTGTTCTTGGGTCTGTTTCTGGAGATACTTCTCTACATTGTATGGGTTGCAAGCTTGGCAAACAGCTGCACCTCCCCTAACCCTGTAGTGACTATTTCTAGTCGTCCTTTTGACCTTGTACACTCTGATGTTTGGGGTCCGGCTCGCTTCGTTTCGAAAGGGGGTCATCGTTATTATGTGATTTTTCTTGATGATTATTCTCGTCATACTTGGTTTTATTTTGCCCTCTCACATTCAGGTTCTTTCTATTTATCAGAGTTTCGCCACTATGGTTCGCACTCAGTTCGATTTGGCTATTCGTGTGTTTTGTGCTGACTCTGCTGGCGAGTATCTCTCTGCTACCTTCCGCTGTTTTCTCACTGAACAGGGCACTCTTCCCCAGTACTCTTGTGTTGATGCTCATGCTCAGAATGGTGTCTCTGAGCACAAGCATCGTCACTTACTTGAGATCGCTCGAGCTCTCATGATTGTTTCTTCTGTTCCCCCTCACTTTTGGGCTGAGGCTGCCTCCACTGTTGCTTTCCTTATCAACATACGGCCTTCCACCGCCTTTCAGGGTTCTACTCCTGTTGGGCGTCTTTTTGGTTGATCCCCATAGTACGGTTACCTCTGCAGTTTCGGTTGTGTCTGGTTCGTCCTTCTTCCACCTTGTGAGTGCACTAAGCTGATTGCTCAGTCAGTTGAGTGTATTTTCCTTGGCTAGTCTTGAGCATAAGGGTTATCGCTGCTACGACCCTGTTGCTCGCCGGATGAGGATTTCCTGGGATGTCATTTTTTATGAGTTTCGACCTTACTACTCTCATTCTCCCACAGTCAGGTCTAATTCTCTTGTTGAGTCGATCTCCTTTCTGACTTTCCCTTACTCTCTACCTACTTCCACTACTGCTTCGCCTCATCCACCTCCTTCATCTCCCTCCTCCGGCTGCTCCTCTTCCACCTCCGTCGGAGGCTCCTTCCCACTCTCTTGTTGAGGTTTCACCTTTTCCTCTGCACTACTCTCGCCGTTCTTGGCCTCCTCCCTCTCCAATTGGCTCTTCCTCCTTGCTGGGACCTGTTCCCAGTTCTTCTCCATCCTTGTCAGATCCACCCTCTCCTCCAAGATACGATCTTCGTGATCGTCACACTGTTAGGCAGCCTGAGCGCTATGGCTTTGCAGCCGTTGCCTCTTCTGAGCCTCTGACTTATCGTGAGGTTGTTGCTCACCCTGAGTGGCAGCTTGCTACGTTTGAGGAGATGGCCGCTTTGAAGTATACTGGCACTTGGGATCTGTACCCTTACCTGCACGTGTCGCTCCCATCACGTGCAAGTGGGTATACAAGATCAAGACCCGCTCAGATGGTTCTCTTGAGCGCTACAAGGCTCGTCTTGTGGCGTGTGGTTTTCAGCAGGAGCATGGTTGTGACTACGATGAGACCTTTGCTCCTGTCGCTCATATGATCACCGTTCACACTCTCCTTGCTGTGGCCCATCTCTCAGTTAGATGTTAAGAATGCTTTTCTCTATGGCCAGCTGCGTGAGGAGGTCTATATGCAGCCGTTCCTTGGGTATTCTGTCCCTGATGGTATGGTCTGTCGCCTTTGTCGCTCTCTATAGGTTAAAACAAGCTCCTCATGCTTGGTTTGCCTGGTTCTCTGTCGTCACTGCAGCCAACTTCTTCGCCAGTGATCATGACCCTGCTCTTTTTGTTCACACCTCTTGTCGGGGTCGGACACTCCTTCTATATGGCGATATGATCATCACTGGTGATGACGCTCAGTACATTGCCTTTGTGAAGGAGCGTCTCCGTGAGCAGTTCTTTATGTCTGATTTGGATCCTCTTCATTACTTTCTTGGGATTGAGATCAGTTCTACGCCTGAGGGCTATTATCTCTCCCAAGAGCGTTACATTCAGGATATCCTTACTCGCGCTTGTCTCACTGATCAAAGTGTGGTTTATACTCCTATGGAGCTTGGTGCTCACCTTGGGACTACCGATGGCGAGCTTCTTGAGGATCCTACCTGCTACCGTCATCTTGTTGGGAGCCTTATCTATCTTGGCATCACTCGTCCTGACATCTCTCACCCAGCTCACATTCTAAGTTAGTTTGTCTCTGCTCCTACTCAGCTTCACTACAGTCACCTTCGTGTTCTGCGATATCTTCGGGACCATCACTTGCTTTTTCTTTTCTCGCTCCAGTTCTTTGCAGCTTCAAGCGTATTCTGATGCGACCTGGGCTAGTGATCCTTCTAATTGCTGATCTCTTTCTGCCTATTGTGTTTTCCTTGGTTTCTCTTTGATTGCCTAGAAAACCAAGAAGCAGACTGCCGTTTCCTGTGCGAGCGTTGAGGCTGAGTTGAGAGCCATGGCGTCGTTGACAGCTGAGATCACCTGGCTTCGGTGGATACTTGAGGATTTCAGTGTTTCCACTATTACACCGACTTCTCTCTTATCAGATAATACTGGCGCGTTCAGCATTGCTCGAGATCCCATGAAGCATGAGCTCACCAAGTACATTGGAGTGAATGCTTCATACATGCGATCGCAGGTGCAAGACAAAGTTATTGTTCTTCAGTATGTGCCTTCGGAGTTTCAGTTAGCCGATTTTTTCACCAAGGCATATACTAGAGCTCAGCATTAGTTCTACCTATTCAAACTCAGTGTTGTTGATTCACCATAAGTTTGATAGAGGTGTTAGATATGTGTATAGTCTAGGGTCTCTTTGCATATTGTACATGGATATATATTTGCTTGTTGGGCCGTTTGGAAACATGAAATCTCATTGCAACACTTTTTAGTATGACATCTATGAACCTTCTAATTTTCTGTCCATGAATTGTCAGGGGTGAAATGTTCTCTAGCAATCATGTGATGTTGATGGCCTTTTACCTTGTACTGCCTCTGCTAAATCTCGTAAGATGTAACTCATTGTAGGATGGTTCGGTTTCTGGGATTATCGCTGCAGACAAGCTACAATCACATTATTCATGTCGTAAAGGTTAGTTAGATAATTTGCATAGTTTTCTACTTAGTCTTTACCACACAGCTTCTACTTAGATGCAATTACGTCGTAAAGGGTTGATATCAGTTACGTGATTTAGGAGTTAAATGCTTTCTCTGTTTAGTGATGTATCCTTTTGAACAAACATGGAACCTGGAAACAGTTTCTGCAAAAAAAAAAAAAAAAGTTCATTTTTCTTTGTCGAAAAAAGAAGAAAAATATGTGACAAACAAATTGTTGACAGGAAGAGGAAGGAAATCAAAGCCCAAAAAGAGCGGGAAGGATTCGTTGAGCATTGTGCCGTGAAAATCAGTGCACTTTCGTGCTGGAGAACTGGTCCAATCTGTAAATCAGCATTGGAGATCACAGCAAATGTATATTGGCTTGCCTAGGATGTATGATGAATGAAACAGTGTTCTTTTGCAGACTAAGTTTATGCATCTAGACTTGCAGTAAAATTCAGGCTACTGTTGTACTGGAAGCCTGACAATGTACACAATCAGAAGCAGCAACCGCAACCCGAAACTTGTGTAATGGGTTGACTAAGATGTAGGATAAATGCATTTATGCACACAACAGTAATTTTGGAGACCAATCTTGTTTCTCTATTGGCTCCACCATAAGCTAAGTAGGAATGCCTGGCATGTTATCCGTTTCAAACCAATCCACATGCTCTGTCTTTAAGTTGTAAGGTCTGCATAGTTGCGTTATATGTTGCTTATGCTGTCTGCTGTTAGCAAGGTAATTATTTCACTATGCCTTCTCATGTTTCTTGTACCTCTCTGTAGGATTAGTAACAGGGGAAGCTTCAGCACAAAGACCTGGTAAACATAGGGCTTTCTTTGATCTTATGAGACAGACTTGTGGATATTGCTGTCCAGAACTGCTAAAATTGTGTTGAACCCACAGAATAACAGTACTTCAATTAGACTAGAAGTGAAATCCTGTTAATTAACGTCAGTAGAATTGCCATCCCTCAACTTATTTATAACACGTAGCTTAAGCACAAAATACAAAAGGCCAATAGAAAGCATCACATCAATCCAAAACACTAGAACCTGAGTCAAGCGACCGGTAAATTGTTAAATCGGCAAGGTGAAATAGCATGCCCAGCTACTTTGCTGTAACGTTGACACCGGTAAAGCACATCACGACAAGACAACCAGCGCCACCAGCATCAAGTGCATGGCAAGCCAAACTAAACACTTCGACAAATTCATGACAAGCCAAAATTCATGATTTATTGTCCTCTTTGAAACCTTTTTTTTTCCCTCAAGGTTTTAGTCTGTAGAAAAGACATCTAGCTCATTGACTACAATGGGCTCAGTGTACTCTGGGACACAATTTCATACAGATTGAAGGACTTTGCTGACGTCTTTCTCAGACACAGAACCATAAAAACATATCCTTGTATCCCCTCGAACCTTCTGATCTAGATAGCCCTTGTACAAATCCCAGAACTCATTGCTGCATGATAACACGGTTAATTAGACAGATGATATGAGATAGTAAGAATTTTTTGGGTGTTGAATGTTGTTGTCAAGATTAGTACCTGACTTGTGGTAGCGTAAACAAGGTAAATGACTTTGCATCTCTCTGCATGTCAAGTACCACTAATTTCAAGCGTGATAACGATAAAGTTTCCATGTCAATTAATTTCTCGATCCTGCGCCGGAAACAGACTGCAGTACACAACAGATAAAGGCAAAATTACTATCCGAAGCACATCACTTTAGATGCTATGAGACTGTTGTGTACGTTACACAATGTGGTAAATACCATTAGAAGAGGCCAAACGGTATGGCTTGAGGGAGAAAAGCGCTGAGAGAACGAGGACGCTCGGCAGGGATGAAGAGCTCGGCTAGAAGAAGGGATAGATGCACTCGGCTGAGGCATGGGAGAGGAGTTTCTTGATACATTCTTTGCTTAATCCCAATGGTGGCATGCGGCTCCTTTTTATAGAGTTTTATAGAGGTTGAACCCCTAACAATCTCAATCTAATCTTTCCAACTAATTAAGATATCATTCCAACTAGATAAGGAAAATTATAACTAAATATAATAACCAATCCATTTATTCTCCTTTGGAATTGTGCTGCTGCCGAAGCTTCCTTGCAGCTGACCCATGCACAGCCATAGGCCCATAATGTGCACTAACGTGCACATAATCTATACTAATATAAAAAGCACCAATTTGATTAAACCATTTGTCACCCAACCACGTTAATACCCTCCTCTCCTGATGGTTAGATCAACATAATCCAATGATTAATATTGCAAGTTGGTCCTGCCATCTGAATATCTACACCGTTTATTCAGTTCATCCAACGTCCACGGTTACAAGTTAGTCCTGCCAACCCCGCTACCTAGCGCGTTCGCCTGCCTGGGCACCAATGCCTCACGCCGTGCCCCTGATAATCACGCCCCCGTATCACGCCTGCAATCCTTCGGCGCCGCTCCAATGCTCCCCCACTCCAACGACTCCCTTGCTCCTCTGCTCCACCCTACCCCCATGCTCCACTGCTCCACGCCACTCCGCTGCTCCTCCCCTCCATCGCTCCACCCCCTCCTCCCGCTCGCCCCTTCGCGCTTCTCCCCCTCCACTCCTACCCGACCCTCTGCTCCACCGCTCCGTCCTCCACCCCCTGCTGCCACCCTCTGCTCCCGCGCAGCCCCTTGCTCCGTTGCACCGCTGCACTCTGCGCTCTGCCCCACTTGGCTCCTGTTGCGCCGCTCTGCCACACTCCGCCCCCTCCAATCCATGCCCTGCGGCCCCTCCTCCGACATCTGTGCCCTGCGCCCCCTCCTCTAGTCCGACGACGCCTATCATGCAGTCCACCGCCGACCCCACCCAAGTTGACTCCTTACAACTTTGAGACCTTCAACAACGGCACTTCGACCATGGTGTCTCGACCACGACTCTTACCGCAACTCTGGTCATACTGCTAACACAAAGCCGGTACTACCGGTCTCCGACCATATAGGTCTTCTGAGCACTGACCAGGTACTGTAGCTTACATCTACCTACCAGCTACTGTAGCTTACGAATATCGACCTATGACTATCGACCGGTTCACTGTAGCTACTACCGCACAAGGACAAACAATTCAAAACATTGGAATTTACCTGCCTGAGCTCGTGTTCTCTCATGATCAGCTATATATCGCTTTGTCAAGGGGTGTATCAAGGCAAATGACAAGGATTTCGACCAAGACACGGACTGACATTGATCCCCATAGGAAAAAGCACAAAAAATTGTGTATCGAGATGTTTTAGTGTGACGCAGGTATGACCTGTCATATTGACATAGGAATATTTCCAATGTATTCCTGTTTATATTTACATTACATGCTACTCTTAGTTTAGCCCTATGTCTCATGGTCAGCTTTACGTTGATGTGTCCAGGGGGTGTTTCAAAGCAGATGACAAGGATTTTGGCCAAGACACGAATTGACATTTCTTCAGTTAATTACGTGCTATGTAATATTTTGGGTTCTTAATGATCAATGCTGTTGTTGATGTGTAGATGAACATGGTACTTCAACCACGGTACTTCAACCATGGCATCTTGACCACGTCTCACGGCGTCTCGACCATGGCTCTTATCACAATTTTGGTCGTACCGCTCACACAAAGCTGGTAGTACCGGTCTTCAACCATGCAAGTCTTCCGAGCACTGACCAGGTACTGTAGTTTACGACTACCAATCAGCTACCGTAGCTTATGACTACCGACTGCTTACTGTAGCTTCGATTATCGACCTACGACTATCGACCGATTCACTGTAGCTACGACCACACACATAGACCTGACCAAGTTCACTCCTTGTGACTTCGAGACCATCGAGCACGCCGCCTCGATCATGGCACTTCGACCACGGCTCTTCAACCACGACGTATCAACCACAACCCTTACCGCAACTCCGGTCATATCACTCACACAAAGTCGGTACTACTGGTCTTCGAGCGTGCAAGTCTTCCGAGCATCGACCAGGTACTGTAGCTTACGACTACCAACCAAATAATGTAGCTTATAACTACTAACTAGATACTATAGCTACAACTATCGACCAATGACTATCGATCAATTCACTGTAGCTATGACCACACACATAGATCTGACCAAGTCTATGACCACACACAGACCTGACCAAGTTGACTCCTTATGACTTCAAGTCCTTCGACCATGACTCCTCGACCACGGCATCTTGACCACGGCTCTTAGTGCAACTCTGGTCGCACCACTCACACAAAGTTGGTATTACCGATCTTCGACCACGCAGGTCTTTCGAGCACCGACTAGGTACAGTAGTTTACGACTACCGACCAGTTATTGTAGCTTATGACTATTGACTGATTACTGTAGCTACGACTTCAACATACGACTATCAATTGGTTCACTATGGCTACGACCATACACAGATCTGACCAAGTCTATAACCACACACAGACCTAACCAAATTGACTACTTAGGACTTCGAGTCCTTCGACTATGGTGCCTCGACCACGGCACTTTGACCATAGTACTTCAACCACGGCTCTTACCGTAACTTCGGTCGTACCGCTCACACAAAGCCGGTACCACCGGTCTTCGACCACACAGGTCTTCTGAGCACTAACCAGGTACTGTAGCTTATGACTCTTGACCAGTTACTGTAGCTTACGACTATCGACCAGTTACTGTAGCATACGACTACCGACAGGTTCACTGTGGCTTACGATCGCTTCCCTGTGGCTTACGATCGATTTGTTGTGGCTTACGATTGATTTGCTCTGGTTTATGACTGGTTCACTGTAACTTATGACCAGTTCACTATAACTTACGACCGATTTATTATAGTCCGGAAGGTCTTTGACTCCAGGGTTTCTGACTGGTCTCAAACAGATGGCTATGTAGTACTTAAACACACGAGTGCTCGATACATGACTACCGTCAACAACAATATTAGTTCCACTTCTATCGGTTACTGTAGCTATGACTACCGACCAACGACTATCGATTGTTTCACTATAGTTATGACCACACACACAGATCTGACCAAATCTATGACCATACACAGACCTGACCAAATTGACTCCTTACGACTTCAAGTCTTTTGACCACGACCCCTCGACCATGGCACTTCAACCACGGCTCTTAGCGCAACTCTGGTTGTACCACTCACACAAAGCCGGTACTACCGGTGTTTGACCACACAGGTCTTCTTAGCACCGACCAGGTGCTATAGCTTATGACTACCGACCAGTTACTATAGCTATGACTATCGACATACAAATATCGGTGATGGGAAGCACATCTCAGCATGGGAAGCAAATCTCGGTACATTTAGTATGGCCTTTTCATTCCGTACGCGCCTTTTTTTCTCGGCACATCTCAGCATGGGATGCTTTTTTCTTTGCCTAAAGTTATAATTATATAGTTATGATAGTAGTGTTGTCTAGAAGGGAAATAAAAATAATATGTTGTTGGTTACTCATTTTTCTATGAAGAATTACATCTATCAATGATATATTGCAATGACTCATGATTTAGTACATGGTTATGACGATTCATTTCTTGCAAGTTCTAGAATAATAAAATGAATTTCAATCTTTGATGCTTTTGACGTGGATTCCATGTGCACACTTACTATTTGATAAAAGAATGTCATGTGGGGCAAGTATTACCAGCAACGCAAGTGCACAGGAGCTGCCATCGGTTGCATCAAAATCGGCAACAAGTGAGTAATTTAGGAAGTCTATCTCTTTATTAGGAAGTTTATCTCTAAGATTTGATTGCTATCTCTATGATTTGGTTGTTAGGGGTGGCATATATAGCCAGCTGATGCTATTCACTAAATCAATGAAGACGTATCAAAGTCTATCTCCCTTTCTCCTTCCCAGCCGAATGCCTGGACTCAGGTGCACTATCACCAAACAAATCTTGAGCCCAAGGCCAGGAGTGAAACCTGGTTATTTTGTCCCCTTGTGGCAGAGAAATTCCCTCTTTGCCCCTCCCGTGAAATCCCCCCTTTGGCCCCCTCGCGTGACTGTCGACCGCACGAAGCATGTGGCGTGCCCCCTACCACGTGAGCACTTGGTGCGGCACCTGAATGAACGAGGTGGCCCCCTCGACTGCTTCGACCACGGCCACGACGCTTCGACCATATCTTCGACCACGACGCTTTGACCACGGTGCTTCAACTGCAACTAGATAGGCACCTCGCGCGGCCGGGTGATGTGCCAGGCGCTCATGCTGTAGGGGACTGAGCTAGTAGGGGGTGGCGCAGCCTTTGT
This sequence comes from Dendrocalamus sinicus, assembly GCA_036346575.1. Classification (NCBI taxonomy): domain Eukaryota; kingdom Viridiplantae; phylum Streptophyta; class Magnoliopsida; order Poales; family Poaceae; genus Dendrocalamus; species Dendrocalamus sinicus. Next base: position 109,619 of record JAYEVI010000505.1, read on the forward strand.
ACAGTCGGCGGTCGTGCGAGGGGGGCCAAAGGGGAATTTCGCGGGAGGGGGCTAAAGGGGGGAATTTCTCTGCCACGGGGGGCCAAAAATGACCACGCTTCACTAGGGGTCCAGTTCCTCAACCTCCAGTCCAACATAGCTATCCTACTCCTCCTCAAGAATGTGACAGAATTTCTTGACTTTCTGTCTTGAGGTGTGCTTAACTACATGACTCATGAGAAATTCAGTCATGAGGCATGGAGCAAATTTTGCATTTTATTTCTGGACATATAATTAATGTTTTTGATGTGAATTCCACATGCACACTTACTAGTAGATAGAAACAATCAAGGATATATCATGTTTTGCTATGTCTTGAAGAGCTGACAACCTTTTCTCGCTCTCGCTAGGCTCTTTACAATAAGAATCACATCAATCTTATTGTGGAAGAGTTCACTATATTAAACATTCAAACAATCTACAATCTCTTTGGAATAAACAGAAGTTATATTTACCGTATGTCTATGTTTACGAGTTTCTAGATACATTCTAAATATCTAACTCGAAAAAAAAACTCTTAATATTCCATGTTTTCAAAGGAAAAAGCCAACATTTGTCACCAAGACAAATAATCAACCGAAAGTTAAGCATCCTGCTCATATGCGAAAGCTCCACAAAGTGAAAGGGATGCCAATGGCCAAGCTGACACTGTTGTTTGAGCTTTGCGGTGCTTCCATTGTTCAATGCAAATCATTGCAAAACAGTAAAGACCATGCCCATGAAGTTGTGTTAAGACCCAAATCTGCAAATTCGGACCGTCTATGTATTCTGAACTAGTCCCAAAATTAATAGCTAGTTCACACAGTATAAACATTGATGAAATCATATCCATATAACGAAACAACTAAGAGTAAGCCAAATTTTACTAAATAGTAACAACGGACCTTATGGTCAAGATTTTACAATTAGTGCCAAACAGGGCTAAACGATAGAAAATAAACTTGCAGCGGAAGAAACTCTTTTGATAACCATCCGATATACCCACAGGCAATCAAGTGGAGAGCGCACCCTAGTTCACATAGTCCTCAAATTACTCCTTGTAGAACTCAATGTTCCCTAGGTCTTCTTTGATGACTGATCAACAAATGGTGTAAAGCTGTGAGTACATAATGTACTCAACAAGTCATAGGGAAATGTATGCAAATAGTATTCATGCAAGGCTTGAACAAGAGTAGCTATATAGCTATTTTTGTAAAAAGCAGTATTAACAGTAAATAGATAGAAAAGCACAATTGAAAAGATTACATATATAAATAAACAAGTACTTTGAAATAACTAGTGAACTACCCGTTCACTTCCCAACCATTCCACCAACCATAATTTCTTTTAAGATAAAAATCTATCTCCCATATGAAATCACTAGGCATTGTCCATAACCGGGGACACAACTATCTGAATAGTTTTTAACACTCTGCAGAGGTTGTACAACTTGACCCACAAGAGATAATCAATTTATAATGTCAGCCAACACACGCTTCCGAAGGCGTGCAACTAAATGATTATCACAATGCTTTTACAAAGCTCTATTTTGACCCAATTCTGCTCGCTAAGGTTTTGCCCACATCTAGCCCCCTCTTGCGCCTAGTGTGAATGTCCAACCCAAAATTCACACTTTACTAATTAATCAGCTAGATCTATCCTATATGAAACATGTTGTTGTATGATAGGGTCCAGCTCAATGGTGCACAAGATTAAGTCCTTAGTGACTACGCAGGCGAAACAATCTCATCGAAAATGTGCTACCTGCACCTCCTTTACTGCACGATCATTCACCTGAATATGAAACCAATCTTGTTTAACCAGGCTCAATGGCATCCCCTGCCATAGCACAACAAATTTTATTAACAGTGGCTACCCACCACAATTTCATATATGGTTAAGTCAAATTTTTATAATAAACATGGTAAAGGAACCCATCCCACAACTAAAGCATGACTAAGCATACTTTCGATTCCCATGTTAGTATTAAAATATGTCCAACTAAAATCACCCATCCTATGGTGTTCAAGAATATATGGCATTCACAATTATTTAAGGTTGCATACTATCAAGTACGTATTTAACTAGTACTGAAAACATTTAATATAAAACTAGCAATGCATGGTAATTTAAAACAATATAATTTTATGAAATGGGTACAATATGGTCAAATGTCTATGACTTGCCTTCATTGAAGCTAGAGTTTAATGCTTCCTGTTGGTCCAAACTGGCATCGACGACGTCAGATTCCACACATGCGAATCAAGAAGAATAAACAAATAAATAAATAAATAAATAAATGCAAATAAAATCACAAAATACAAAATATACATACTGGAAGTTTACAATTTTAGATGAATTTAGAAATTTGAACAGGTCAAAACGGATGTAGGATGAAGAAATACGGGCTTCTAGAAGTGTTTTTGTCGTTGTTGTAGTCATGACTGATGATAATTAACCTACAACAATTGAACTAAATCATGATATGGTAGAACACTTTGACTAGATTAAGTATAGATAGTACTTTGTAATGTTCATCTAAAAGGATTAGCATGATTTTGAGTCTTATTTTAAATCTTGGCTTTGAGGCTCGTATGTTTCATGTTGCAATTTTTATTATCACTCAAGTTGGCATGTTATACAAAAGAAAAGAGCACAAAAAGTGCACAAATGAAAATATGTATGCTTCAAGTATGCCATGGTCAAATAAAAGAAAAGACACAAAAATTGTGCAAGTGAAAAGAAGTATGCTTCAAGCATGCAACCATTAAAACAAAAAAAAGAGATACTTCAAAATATGTTATCAAGAAAAGAAGTATGCTACAAGCATGCCACATACCTAAGACTCGAGCGTAGAGCAATAGGTTGCTATATGAGACTACTAACTCGCTTAGATTTTAAATATGCTTCATTTTTTTTTTGGCTTTGACATTTTAGTGTGATATCTCATTGTGGTTTTATAATTGGTTTGGTCATTGTTGCAATGCCTATCATTAATATAAATTGCTTAATCATGATAAAAGACCTGTTTTGACATTACTATATGATATATGACTTTATATGATCTAGGTAGCTCTACTCAAACAGATGGCTTGGTCAAACTATTAATCAATGCAAACTAACTTGGATAATCTACAAAGTTTCTGGATGTTCACTCTCTTTGCTCCTTTTTTAGAATTATTCCCACTTTGGAGCCCTTGATGATTTCATTGCCAAAGGGGGAGAAAAGTAGAAGAAAGGGGGAGAAATAGAAATTAGATTTGCTCTCTGTGCTCTTTTGAAATTAGATTTGCTCTCTGTACTCTTTTGGTTTTGGTCAGGTTCTTTTACAAAATTCTCTCATAAATTCTTTTGTTTGAGTGTTTTTCGAGGTGTTGTCAATGTATTCATCAAGGGAGAGATTGTTAGACCATGTGAATGGTCATGATTAAAAGTGATGATGAATATTTAACATTTAGATGGCTTTGAAATTTGTGTTGTGAAAGTTTCAGTCGATCACACTCGAAGGTTGTAAGTCCGAGTGGTTTTGGTCACGTATGAGTGTTTTGGTCGACTCCGAGTGGTTCTGATTAGCTTCGGGTACTTTCAAACTAGTCTAAATGGCTTTGCTCAGTTGGGAGGTTCTCAGTGGCCCAATCAGCCAGTCCGATCGGTTTCAAGTGGCATCAGGCGGCTTTCGAGTAACAGTGGAGTATCGAATGATTTTTCAGTAGCTTTGGTGTATCGAATGGTGTCTGAGTAGCTTTGGTGTATCAGACTATTTCGAACTTTGACCACAATCGAGAATGAGCACGTTAGTTCAACAATGTATTTCGACTACACCAGACTTCAACCACGACCGACTTCAACTACATCTGGCTTTGACCACGACAACTTGACTATGGCATTCTGACCACGATGGACTTCGACCACGTCCTACTTCAACCACGGTAAGTAGACCATAATAGAACAACCTTACTTGGTTGATGATGGTATGCTATAGAAAACCGGTCGTAAACTACAGGAAACTGGTTGTAAGATACAAGGAACTAGTCGATGGTCGTAAGATCATCTGCTCAGGTATTTGTTCACGGTCGTAGCTACAGTACTTCTCATGGTCGTAGACTTTCATGGTCGATATTCGATAATCGTAGACTTAATGATCGATGGTCATAGATTTTACTGATCAGTAGTTGTAGATTTCACTAGTCGATAGCCATAGATCTTTCTGATCAGTGGTCTTGGACTTGGGAACAGTACTCGTAAACTTTATTGTCGGTGCGAGTGCTTTACTTCTTGTGATCTTTGAGTACTTTGAGTACTCATGTGACGCTAGTGGGATTACTGGCTGGCGTATGGCGGTCAGGTGGTCATGATACTCGATAGTCGGAAGGGCTTGGTACTCAATGGTCGGAGATCGGTAGTCGTGGGTGTTGCGATTGGTTGTCTGAGACTTGCAGTATGTGATCGGTACTCGATTGTCAGTACTCGTTGGTTCTTTGGTCAGTAGTAATGATGATATTCCTGAGTGTTTTGAGCGAAGCAATAGTATTTCCCGAGCACTTGTGGTTTTCAAGTACTCATTGAGCTAGCAGTCGTAATGTATTGTCTGAGGCTGAGTTTTGCAAAGTGATGGTTTTAGTGGTCATAATTAGTGATTTTAGACTGATTTCTAGAGAGCGATGATGTGAGTAGTCGTGGTTGACCTGGTTGATGATGATGGATGGTTAAAGGTGTGTTTTAAGTGTGTGTGTGTGTGTGTGTGTGTGTGTGTGTGTGTGTGTGTGTGTGCTGATGATGGTTAAGTTGTGAAGAACTTTTGCTGGAAAAATATTTCCTTGGTCTTTGCATGTGCAGGTGAGCGTGGAGATAATCACGGTCGGTGACGAGGAGGATCGGGACTAGGATAGGGAGATCTGAGGTCCAGACGGTTGAGGATGTCATGCAAGGTGGTCGAGCTAACGCTGGTGTACATGGAGATCAAAGGTGGTGATACGTGTGGAAGCTATGGGCGGTGCGGTCCTGGAGGCTTCAACACGAAAGTTGATGATACAAGATGGAGCTACGGGTGGTGCGTTCCTGAAGGCTTTGTCACATGTTGGATTAGGAGTTATGGATGGCGTCCATAACTAGGAAGAGATAGAGTTTGATTAAAACCTGTGTTAGGAAGGGTTTTAGGTCCCTTGATTTGAGAAAGAGATAAGATTATATGTCCGTGTTTGAGTTGAACATGATGTAGGACACAAGCATATAAAAGCAGAGGTAGGCTAAGGATTTTAGCGTGGCTTTTGTAAGGCATCAGTGTGCTAGAGTTTTTAGGGGTGCTTGTTAGAGCACTTTGTAACTCCACGTAAACTTAGCAATAGAGAAAATCTTGATTTAATCTGGTTGTGAGTTTTGGTAATTGCTATTTGGGCGAAGCATACGACTACGAGCGAAGCTGTGCAACGACTGTTCGTTCGAGAGGTCGACTTCGTCATCGACTACGTAGATATTTGACTAAGTGAAGGTGATCATTCACCCCCTCTGATAGCACATACGACCTACAGCTCCATTCCCATTGACATTGGACGGGGGTTGGTGTATCCATACTTGCCAGTGATGTTGGTGCATGGTACCCAGCTAGGGACCGGTTTCGCGAACATCCAGATGGATAGGATTAATGACGTTTTCAGGGCTGTCCCGTTGGAGAGGCCCCCCAAATAGAGAAATCATAACACTAGGGGATGTCGTCCACACATTCGTCCAATAGCCCAAGAGGGACATCACCCTAGACCCTTCCATGTCGTGATCTCCACATGACTATGCCTGTCAAACACAACCTTCTATGACTCCACCTCAAGCTCCGCTTCAGAAGTCAATTGCATCGGCTCTTATGGAGACGACGCTGAAGATGTATCGCAAGCGAGGCGCTAAGACCCAACCAAAGAAGACTAAGCCACCTCTCGAATCCTGGAAGTACCAGCTCAGACTATCGTTGGTCCCTGAATCACAATTATACAGCCTTGGACTGGCTTGCAGGTCTTTGCATACCTGATACATGCAGATGTCCAATAGGAAGCCAAATCGGCAAAGTGGATTCACTGTGAGATACACGGAGGCGTATTTCCTCCATGACTCAGGCTATATCGTCATGACCTTCGAAGACTTATTTTTGCTATTCAACCTCGATGAGCTCGACGCCTCACTTCTATGATACTGGACACTGTAAGTGTACTATACAATGAAGTTCTAAATTCACGTAATACCGATAAATGTCATAACTCATTGCTCATGTATAAATCCATGATTCAACAAATTGGAGTAACGGCGACAACCGGTGGTTTTCCTCGACCTACACTTGATCTCTGAGCAATCCATCAACGTAAATGCATCGTTCGTCGAAGAATACATAACAACGGGATTGCTTGCTCACACTGACAAGGAGTACATCTTGGTACCCTTCAACTAGGAGTAAGTCTTTCACTAGTTGCCATACAAATTTTATTTGTACTTTTATATGCAACATGAACTTAGGATTAATCACTACGGTGACACACATGACTAGATCTCACTGGATTCTAATTGTGATTGTACCAAAGTGGAGTAAGGTAATATACACTGATTTCCTACTTATAAGCAACCACGACTTCACCTGTGTGCAACAAACAATTGACAGGTAAACTCATTTCCCCTATACATAAGTCTATTGTAGTTTTCCCTTCGTTTGCAATGGCTGAGGCTAACTTTTTGGAATCACGTAGATCATTCATCGCTTACATTGCCCGAGAAGGGAGACACAAGGAATCAATCGCCACACTGTGACACAGGACACGATTTTCAGTACCCGCTACAACACAACAATCCTGCTATATCATACTTCATAATAATGCCTCTAGAACTAATAATACCAATGTATGTAATTCTATTTTTGCAGTGCCACCAGCAGCTACAGGGCAACATGTGTGGATTCTACATTTGCCACCATATGCAGGAAATCACAGACACTAAGACGAATGATCCAGAGGTTTGCCAACTCGCTAATAAATGTTTCAATTATATATATATATATATATATATATATATATATATATATATATATATATATATATATATATATATATATATATATATATATATATATATATATATATATATATATATATATATATATATATATATATATATATATATATATATATATATATATATATACACACACACACACACCTATATAGGAAAAATATCTTTTACTCCCTGTGTAATTACACCCACCTCTAATATACCATCTAAATAAATTTGAAATACTCCTTTATCACTTTAGGTATACTCGTATACTAATTATAAGATATTCTAATGTGAACCACACGAAAAAAATTGCAAGGGAGTCCATAGTTTTTAGTGTATTTTGTAAATACCTTTCTATACGTACATAAAAAGGAGTATGTTGAAAAAAATGTACATACCACCTCTGAAAAATTATTCATACCACCTATATGGTCTTAAATACTTTTATACTACATGTACATACCCCTCGTTACACGAGATACTTCCTACGTTGTGAGATACGACATAGGGTGTAATTACACCCGGAGTAGAAAAGAGGCTTCCTATATATATATACTCACTATAGTCGCATTGAACTCAAAAGTAGTTCAAACTAGTTTGAACTGAGTTCAAAACTTACTTATATAAATATATAGTATAAAACATTTTCATACCCAAACTCAAAAAATATCAATAATACACGTGTATATAGGCATATATACATTTTCATATATATATATATATATATATATATATATATATATATATATATATATATATATATATATATATATATATATATATATATATATATATATATATATATATATATATATATATATATATATATATATATATATAGGAAAAATACTTTTACTCCAGGTGTAATTATACCCACCTCTAATATACCATCTAAATAAATTTGAAATACTCCTTTATCACTTTAGGTATACTCATATACTAATTATAAGATATTCTAATGTGAACCACACGAAAATATTGCAAGGGAGTCCATAGTTTTTAGCGTATTTTGTAAATACCTTTATATACGTACATAAAAAGGAGTATGTTGAAAAAAATGTACATACCATCTCTGAAAAATTGTTCATACCACCTATATAGTCTTAAATACTCGTATACTATATGTACATACTCCTCGTTATGCGATATAGGTGAGATACTCCCTACGTTGTGAGATACGTTGACATACGTTTGGTGTAATTACATATTTGGAGTAGAAAAGAGTTTGAACTATTTTTATGGTATATACTATAGTTATATATATATATATATATATATATATATATATATATATATATATATATATATATATATATATATATATATATATATATATATATATATATATATATATATATATATATATATATATGCTAATGACTTTAACACTACTAGCGATATATATAATTTTCCTATATATATATATATATATATATATATATATATATATATATATATATATATATATATATATATATATATATATATATATGCTAATGACTTTAACACTACTAGCGACAGCTCATGGAATTTGACGAAAGTACATTCGATCTTGACAAACTCGCTGAAGTTCAAGTACAGCTCTCTGATTTCTTGATGACGGAGGTTATACACAAGAATGAAGAGTTCCAAGCCAGCGATGATGATTAGATGTTCAAACATTTGATATAATTGTAATCACTCAATTGTGCTTAATCAAACAATTCATTCAATTGTACTTTCTTCAGTTGTTTAATTCATTTGTAAGATCTGTGTAATGATTGTTATGTGCTATATACATGATCTGTTTGCTTCTTTTCAAAGGACATGGCTAGTATTTTCTAAGGCTAGCTAAAAAATAAAAATAATAATTTAGCTATTAAAATAACTATCACATATGGTTTTTTATATTAACCGTCTGTGATACGTAAGATATCACAAATAGTTTGTAGTATTAGTCGTCTGTGATATATCAGATATCACATATGGCTATTTTTAAGAACCGTATGTGATATCTGCTATATCACAAACGGTTTTTAGTATTAGTCATCTGTGATATCTGACATATCTCACAGACGGCTATGTTTAGAAGCTGTCTGTGATATCCACATACCACAGACAGTTATATTTAAGAACCATTTCTAATATTACAGACAGTTTTGTTGAAAAAACATTCTGTGTTGGGTTTGAAAACCATCTATGATAACAGCTTTAAACTATCTGTGATGACTCTTTCTGTAGCAGCAATAAAATCATTAGTAAACACCTGTCTCTCAATGCATGCTTACACTAAGATTTAGACTAGCCTTTTAACTATTCGGTGGCAAGAGCTATTTTCATATCAAACAGCCGCAGTGAATTATGACTCCGGGACCATGTGGCTAACAAAAAATTCTCATCTTGTCAAGGAAGAAATGCAACCAATTCTGATCATGAAAGAGAAGACTTTTAACGCATATGGTGAGACACAAGCTTGGCAGAGTACATCTGTACATGCAACTCATGGCAGTACCACATTCTGAGACTACCCTGAAGCACTTAAGAGTAGCCTTACCGGCAGGTAAAAACTTTGTAATTGCGATGAGCTGTGCCATCAGGAGATGTGCAGTACTGAATAAGAATTTAGTCATGTTGTTATCAAAATTACGTTCCAGTCTACATCACGTTAATTCTACAAGCATGCAGCAGTACGACGTTAGGCAGGCACATTTAATTAGCACAACAAAATGATAGTAGATGCGCCGCCCTCGCCCCCGCTCACAAATCATGACACACACGCTGTATTCATCTCTGACAACATATCGCCAATGTCACTGCCGTCCATCTCAGGCTGCCACTGTGCGCCCCGTAACCTGAGTTTGGTCGAAATGCTGCCGTAACTAAAGAAAATCAAGCGCGTGATCCACCGTATCCACAACCACCTCAGGGGAAAACAACTAAAATTTGCTAAAGAAAATGATGTAGCTGGAGTATACATGGAACCTAAATATCACGAGAATACAACCACAGCAGGCAAAAATTCTCAGTACTTCCAAGCTAGAGTTGATTCATTTTTAGAAAATAGGTGTTCAGCAGAGCTGCCAACATGACATGGACGCACTAAGACGACTGAGAAAATCCAGCGAATAAGTAGGGCGGTCCTTCCAGCGTAAAACACACCTCAGGAGAATGCTCTAAGCTGCAGCACCTTTGCCCTTCTTCCTCTGGAGCTTCTTCATGTAGAATTCAAGCTCCTTGCCCTCCAGGATGTACCTATCAGTTGAAAGTTCAATGCAAGTAATGCTAACTGCTAACAGTGACTAAGCTACTGCAGGAATTCCGGGGGCAACTTCATGGCTTTGTTGTCAAGCTTCAAGCCAAAAGGCAGCCATCACTCAAAAAATAGAGTTTAATATAATTTTAACTGCAGTTTCTGCACTTATATCATATAACTTAAATCATTCTTCTTCACAAACTACATAATTTCCACAAAATATCGAAATCTAAATCCTACCCAACCAAAGCTAAACAAACTGATGCACTGTTCTACCTACTTCCCTTCAGAATTCTCATTAAAGAGGGAAAAGAACAAATTGTTTGGAGTATTCAGTATTACTTACCCATCAGCTCGGCCACACTGCCCAGGGCGGGAAGAAATGCAGGCCAATAACCTTCCACTGCCAAATTGCTCTTCAATGTGCGGGTCAAGTGTGCGTCCCTGCTGACGCTTTTCAAGCTTCCTCAAGACATGGTTGCTCTTCTTCGTTTCCTCTGCTGCAGCTTCACCCTCTTGGCCCTACGCATATGAACATCAAACAATAAAGGTTTCATTCCTAACAGTAGCAAAGGTTTGAGAATCAAAGGAAAAATAATTTAATTGCACTGGCAACCTTGGTTTTCTGCAAAAAGATGGGTCAGAACAAGACATTATCCACAAATATAAACCTATCCCATGCAAATTAAAACAGTTGTTTAAACTAAGAAAGTGTTCTTTATTGCGTTTATCTATACAAGAGTAATGCACGGGAAATATTTCATCCTTCAATGAAATCGAATATAAGCAATGAGGTAGAGAAAAAAAGCTAAGCAGACACTAAAATGCTGATAATGGAAATAAGCACCACTGCAATCCCACAATCATAGGTGAAGTGTTTAGAGAAGTTTGCACATGTTTAGAATAATGAAATAGAATAATATTTCACACAAAAAACAACAAAATGCCTCAGAATGGATGAACTAAACTACCCAGTTATGACCCACTGAAGGATACAGGCAGCAGTAAAACATGGGTCACTAAGAATAATACCTCAACAGCATCCTTCTTGGCAGCAGGAGCCTTCTTCTTCCTACCAATGTCAACTCCATAGTGAGTGAGGTACCACTGCTTGAAAGGGGCAGCATCGACTTGCACAATGGCACTCTTCACAAGGGTCTGAGTCCTAACAAGCTCATTGTTTGATGCATTGTAGACCACATCCAGGATACGGGTCTTGCGGGTTACAGCCTCACTTCCCCATGCGTAGTTACCGGTATCCAGACGAAGAGCCCTCCACTTCACGTTACCTCCGCGAACACGGACCCTCCTCACTGTCTTGTTGCTTGACAGTTTGGTGTTGGCAGGCTGGCGGCCAAGCTCATACCTTCAAGACAAATGAGAAAGGCCAAAATAACATCTTGAACAATGCAGATAATAATGAAAGTCACACCAACATCCTTGCAAGTTACAACTAATCTAAGCTAGTACTTTACGAAGAGACAATAACATCTATTCACATTATCACAACCTCCACAACAAATAATCCTAAATGAATTCAGATGTGCTGGATAGATTGGGTACTCACTAAATGAACACTCGCATACGAAAGATAATTCTATTTATAATTCTATTTTTACATATCAAAACCACCTTACCTGAATACACAATTAAAAATACAGAAAATTATGCACCACAGCGACTCTCTGAACCACAACATCAACAAGTTATCAAAATTTTAGGCTTTTCAAAACAACTAACAAAAAAACACATTAAGATTCAACTATTACTTTATTACTGCTACAGTGAGGGGCCCAATTTTGTTGGAATCATCTCGTGAATCTACCGTCACAGCCGACTTATTTCCCTGGAAACTAAACAAATTAGCAAAGCCCTAGCAATTTCACACATAACTGCAGACACCTCGTGTCCGCATGTAACCCGAACCATCTAGAAGCATGAAAACGCATAAATCACTGCAGGTTACAGGTCATCTGCGAACAGCATACCCGCACTCTAGCCTAACCTAATAACACACTGTTGGAACAAACCATCCTAATTACGACTCAAATCACTTGCTACAAGCATAACAAATAAATGAGTAAACAGAGAGATCCAAACGCAGAAAACAGCAACCCATCCACGACTTATCTAACACTCATCTAATCACACGAACCGAAAGGAAAGGAAAAAGGAAGAGAAATCGCCATTACTTTCGCTTCTTGCGCCACGCCTTTTGCTTGCCACCGGTGGCCCGGCGCTTGTGCATCGAGTCACGCGAGATACCTGCACAGCCACCGCCGCGGCCATTAGCAACGCCCAAAGCAAACAATCTCCAAGGCACAGGCACGCACGAGAGCACCACAAGCAGAGAGTGAGAGGGGGGAGCAGAGGAGTGGTGAACGCCGGAGCTTACCCATGGTGGCGGCGGTGGCTGCTGCTCTGCCTCCTCGTCTCCCGCGCCGCCGCAGCTGTGGTTGGGTCTCGAAGGCAGAGGCGGAGGAAACCCTAGGGGCTGGGCTTAAATAGGGTAGCGGCAGCGGCTTAGGGTTTACTTACAGGTGGGGATCGGATGATCCAACGGTGCACGATGAGGCTATCACCATTCTTTAGAGGGACTCGGCCCAGTATCGTCCAGGCCCACATAAGTAGCATGCAAGCAGCCAAGTGGTGCCGCGCGTTATTTTGGGCAACGCTTTCGTCTCTGGTTACGACTTATTTTCTCTGTTGTTTTTTATTTGATTCTAAAATTTGACCATCAATAAATTTTAAAATATCTAAATTAGCTATACAAAATTTATATCATTAGATTTGTTGTTATAAATATTTTTATAATATTATAATTTTATTAATATATCTTTGTGTAAAGTTATAAAGTACTGATTAAAGTCGCATCTTAAATACCGTGAAAAAGTAAAAAAAACATAAGTAAAATAATGGAGAGAGTGTTAGTCTAATGAATAATAATTATCGAAAGAAGTTAAACAAAAAACCGAAAAGAAAAAACAGTGATGATTTGCGCGTCCTTTTAAAAAAAAGTGATGTATTGGGCCGGACACCATGAGTGATTATTCGAGTTCATTTACTTCCGCGCAAAAAAAATATTAATGTTAATTTACTTCCTATGTTCATTTACAGGAAATTCCTCTAAACTAGGGGTGAAAACGGGTCGGGTTAATCCCGACCGATCCGACACCGAATCCGATTGATACCGAATCCGACTAGTACCGAATCCGGAGAAAAAAATATGGGTTAGGATATGGTAACAGCAATATCCGTCCGAATCCGAATATCCGTCCGAATCCGATACATCTTCAAGTTTGATTTCAGGTTAGTGCTACTATTTGACGTTTCATTTTCTTTTGCAATGGTAAAATAAAATCTTCCACATCGACTATTAAATAGTAACATCAAGTCGGTCGTCCTACTCCATTTCTTGCATCGTATGCATTCCTTACAAACAAGTAGGGTGCAAACGAAATGGGTTAATCCCGACCGATCCGACACCGAATCCGATTGGTACCGAATCCGATTAGTACCGAATCCGGAGAAAAAATATGGGTTAGGATATGGTAACAGCAATATCCGTCCGAATCCGACCCATTTTTACCCCTACTCTAAACCCTCTGGCAAACGAACTTCCTCTAAAAACAACCTAGAAGAAATTTCTTCAAAAACACCACATGAAATCATTCCTAAATAAAACTAAGCGAAGAACAATTTTTTTGGATGATGTAATAAAAACAGAAATAGTTTAGGCTTAGAAAAAAAAATAGAGATAGTGTTTACCAGTCATTGACTAGTTAAATCCCACGATGCTGTTGTCGCGTAAACATGAATGCAGTGTCGAACGAATTAGCTGCAAAATGGAGAACTGATTTTAGTTCAAGGTTTCCGTCGTACACGTACTTTTACATTCTACAAAATTGATATATTGATCCAAAATTTTGAACTACGAACTTGAGAAATCACAAAATTAGTTACCGACCTTACTCAGCCTTAGCGGCCGCTGCCCCTCGCCGCGGTTTCTAGTTCCAGTTGGCTGCACGCTTGCAACAAGTACGCAGGGACTTGTGACTTGTTCATACGTCTATTGAATGCCATTGTCCACTTTTGTAGGCCGGACAACATTCAGCAGCTAGCTTCCATTACGTGCGACGAGTAATAGGCGCGGGGGGCGTTAATGTTAGTTGTGGTCGATAACTTTTATGTGATCATGCTAACGCTACGGTAAAATATAAAATAAGATAAAATTTGTAAAAAATAAAACGAACAATCAGATTCATTAAGATTCACGTCTCATATATTGTATAACCAAATATTTTTGTCACATAATGAATGTCACATAACGACTGATCCTTTGAGGAGGCGATAACATCATTGGACTCACCCACCGACGACTTTCTCCATCCCCACATTGTTTAAACTTGAGGCTACAAAGAAAACAAACATTTTTGTCACATAAAGAAATATGAAACATAGTAAGAAAATAGGTGTTTGTGGACTATTTACTTACCACATCAGCATGCTAGGACGTCTTTATACACAATATTTTTGGTGCTCTTCCCTGAGGTATCTACTTCTTTCTTTGGTTTGGCCAAAATTCTTGTCGTTTGTCTTGATACACCCCTTGATAGCGCGACATAAAGCTGTCCATGTGAGAAAACAGGCTCTGGAAGGTAGATGCCAACATTTGGGATGGTTTGGCCCTGCGCTTTGTTTATGGTCATTGCAAAACTCAGGCGGATCGGGAAATGTTTCCGCTTGAACTTGAAAGGAAGTTAGATATCGTCGGACGGAGCCATAGGGATTCTAGGCACGTTACGATAAGCATGCTTTAACCCCACTTACAGGGAGGACTTTCTAGTTATATCTAGTTATACAAACAGGCGAAACATTTAAATCCGGAAAACACTCATGTATATCACCAGCAAGTTCAGGTTATGAAATTACCAGCCTAGGTCAATTATAATGCATAAATAACAAGGCAATAATAAGTCATGTCTCGCCTCAACCATCTAATTTCTGATTTGCTTAAGTAGGTCATGGAGTTCTGCAGGGATAATATCTTTACATTCATTTGCACTGCACTTCAAAATGTCCACCAAGAAATTCGTCCTCAGTGTTGATCAATGGCAATCTTAAATTATTAATAAGATAACTTATTAATTTGCTATTTAGTCTGCAAAATATACATAGAGAATATATATGCTCACAGTGTTGATCAATGGCAATCTTATACCATCCCACGACCGCATGAAATTGTAAACAAGGAAGCATGACAGGTTGCTGGAGAAGAGCACGTGTTTAATTGTTGTAGATAAATCAAATGATTATTGATAATAAAGATGAAACATATTATAAGTTATTACCAGTCCAATGTTTTTGGAACCCATGTTGGGAATTTACGATGCCAGTAATAAATATTGTCTTTCCATGCAGGATGTGCCAAGTCCATGGCGAGTTTAAAATTATTGGCAATGTTATGTAATTTGTGTATATATGGCATGCATGGATCAGAACCCTTAAACATTCCATTTTTAGGATGAGGATCCATAATGTACACAGTTCTGGTACCCATGTCTAGTATGTATAATGTGTAGTGCTTCATTTGACGGTATGGCAGTAGAACCTGTAAACAAACACCGAGTCTATAAGTGACAAATGATGAAACACAAGTTTTTAAAGGAGTATACAGAACATATCTTACACTGATGCAATGTGAAATATCGTACTCCATGTCATGCCAGCATTCAAGCAATTTTGCAAGTTTTTTGCAGTCTAGCTTGTCACACCGCCGCGGATCTCGTCCAAACTGAGATATGGACTGTTCATTTTGCAAAATTTAGAATTATACACACACACACACACACAACAAGGGAACAATTATATCAACTTACACAGAACTGGAGGTCCATGTAGTGGAATTTGTCATCTAACCACAACAAGGCTTCGTTGCACGCAACCGTCCGAACACCCATGTTGAAGCAATCACAATCAATGGGTTTATTTGCATCTAAAATATCTCTAAGTGTTCTGAGACTTAAAGAAATTGGATATGGTCTGGTACTTCGAATCCATTCTTTGCTACAAAAAAAAACAAGGACCAGGAACGAATTAGTTGATCACATCTTCTTAGTATTAGTATATGCAATTAATTAGCAAAAAATACTTACTCTAAACACTCTTCATCGTCTATCGACCAGATGTATGTGCTCAACCAATACAATAGTTCCTTTCTGTCAGTGAATATTTTGGCAGATGGTTGAGGACCAGCAGCAATTTCTGACAGTTGAGTGACCTCACCTGGATTATCGATCATTATGACATCATCTGGATTATCGCTGACCTCTTTATCTTGTTCATCATCCTAGTACCCTCTCGCTGTGTTTAATGTGGAGTTCCACAAGATTGCAGGGAGCTTGAACCTAAACTTACTTATATCATCCTGAAAATATGAGCAAGTGATGATCTATTAACCGATTATTTGACAAAAAAAGTGACTATGTTTAGAAATCTTCCTATGAACTACCTGGGTCACATGGCCAGATAGAGTAATTCCAGTCCAATACTTCATATAGTTGATCATCCATAAACCACAACTTACCCTGTGCAAAAGTGAAAAAAACTAACGTGAGTGATATAGATACCGTTGCAAGTCTGGCAATGGCATACACAACAAGTCAGATGATCTTTTACCCATCTGTTTGCATTCTCTCAGTGATCTTATCTATAATTGGCCAAGATGCCACTTTAATATCCGCCCATTTATCTCGGTACAACTGTGTATGCTCTGCTGCAAGTTGTATTACTCTTTCCAGTCCTCTTAACTGTTGTGACAGAAACACCAAGATTTAGAAAGGAATATTAGAATTAAAAAACAATATGAAACTATATTAAGCTTTAAGCCCTACCGTAGTTTTGAGATCTCGACGGTCCGATAGTTCTCGTCCGAAAGAATCCAAGACATGTATCTCACATTTTTTTTAGCATTCACAACCGCTAGGTACCAGTGAAACTTCTCAATATTAATTGGAAGGAACACCTGCACTAACTGAGTTTTATCTCAAATTTTTCTTCTATCTTTAATTAACAAAATTAACATCTGCATGATATTATATATATAATAATTATGGCATCGACAAGTTTACCATATCGTGTAAATACTTTTCGACCCTTGTATAATCTACGTCATCTTTATAGTTCAATGCCACCTTAGGGTCTCCGTCACGTTTTAGCAAGTGGAAATAAATGTATTTTCTAAATAAACATCTCCACCTTCTCTATGTCAGAGGTGTTCTTCATGCTGGATACAATGAATATAAGCACTTAGGACCTGCAAATTTTTAATTTGACAAGAAAGAATTGAACCAGATATTTGGTATACATCAATCAATGCAAAAGACAGTCTTAAACATACTTACAGCGCCATTCACTTGCTCGCGGTCACGGAAAAGACAATCCATGTCATCTCTGTTTACCCAATTATTATCGATGTTGACGAGTACCCTTTTTTCTGGTGTTGCTTTCATGTATTCAATTATATCAGCATCTTCTTTTGTACACTCATAATCTACATAGAAATTATTTTTATTATTAATTAATTCCCAAATAAGTAAAGAAGATACAATTGAAGACCACTCACCTTGAGGCAGGACTTTTGCATTGTTTGACTTCTTAGGTTTATTATGTCGGGATGATGCCTTCATCTGTGTGTTCAAGACTATCGACTTCATATCCTCGTCAGCACGCTTCCTGTAGTTGCTTGTTCTAGGTCAACTATTTGTCCGGGGGTGGATTTAGTAAAGAAAATTTTGGTGTATTTATAGAGGGGTAGAGATGATGTGCATGATCCGGATGGTTTTGGCCTTAGGATCTTCAATGAGTAAGAGAAGAAGGCTTGAGGAGAGATCCAGGCCATTCATTTGTATGAAGTTGGATTACTTTGGTACACAAATCTGGGTGGACTTAGATTAGGCACAAATTTAGGGTTGTTTGGTTGCTAGCCACACTTTGCCACCATTTGCCAACAAAAATTGCCACACTTGCCTAAGTTGAGGTGCTCAAATTCTTTGCCACACCTTAGCAAGCTTAGGAATCTTGCCACACTTTTTGAGTCAGCGACGCGTGGGACCTAGATTTAGGAAAATCGTGGCACTGCAACCAAAAAAGTTGGTTTTGGTGTATTATAAAGAAAATTTTGGTGTATTATAGAGGGGTAGAGATGCCTTCAACAACGACGTGTGCTTGAGTTTACAATGGCGTGGTGTTGCAGGAGGGGTGGAGGACGCGGCCAGGTACAAGTAGCCGACGGACCCGCAGATGAAGGACCTCTTCCTCCCGTTCCACTGGTTCTGCACGCGCAAAGACGTACGCACGCATCCTTATCATCCGTCTCGATCACCACTCTAATGCAAATGTAGCATTGCACGTACTTGATCTAGTGGATCTTGACATGCAGATCCATTGCAAGGACATGGTGCTGGACGACCACGATGTGTCCAAGTCGATCGTCGAGTTCACCGCGCACGTCGCCATCGAGAAGCTGGTCGTCGGCGCCGCCGCAAGGGGCGGCTTCGTCAGGTAAGTAATGCCTCTCTTGCGGATGAATTGAAGGCATTCTAATCAGTAACCACGCTTAGTTAATCTCTGATGATGTTTGAAGGTTCAAGGCGGACATCCCCAGCAGCATCTCCAAGACGGCGCCGGACTTCAGCACCATGTACGTCATCTCGAAAGGCGGCAAGGTGTCCTCGGTGCGCCAGGCCATCTGCCAGGCGCTGGCCGTCTCGCCGCTCCGGAAGATGATCCAGGGGCCCAAGCCCAAGCACGTGCCTACACAGAAATGGACGCCGCCTCCTCCAACACAGAAATTAATGGCAGGTGATGCTGCCGGGACACCAAGATTGCAAGACAATTTCATCATGTAAGTTTATACTACGTACGTCGCAGCTAGGGAAGAATTGAAGAAGCAACAAGTGGTTGATCTTAATTATCTCGCTGTACGTACGTATGTATGTATGTGCATGGACAGGTCGCCGTTCGCGAGGGAGAAGAACGCGTCGGTGAGGAAGGTGTACCCGGACTTCTCGCTGCCCGAGTCGTCGGACATATCGTTCATCGGCGCCCACTGCCGGAGCGTGGAGCCGTACCCTTGCCCACCGCGGCTGTCCAGGGGGTCCAACGGCCACAACCACCACAGCTTCGAGGTGGCGCGCACACCGGTCAAGTGGGGCGACTCCTTCGGCTGGACGGCGTGGATGCCTGGACTCGTCGCTCGCCCACGGCCCACCGTGCCACCGGCCGCCGCCGGCACTTCTTGCTCACGTACGGCAAAACGAGAGAGAGAGGTAGAGAGGAGAGAGAGAGAAGAGATTGAGAAGTTTCCATGCAGAATACGTGAAGGAGAGAGAGAGATAGAGAAAGATACGGGTGAGATATTCATGGGAGAGAGAGAAACGGTTGGGGAAAGTTTTTCCTTCCTTTTTTTGTGGGCGCGGGGTGGGGTTCTGGGTTCAAATGATGTGCATGATCTGGATGATTTTGGCCTTAGGATCTTCAATGAGTAAGAGAAGAAGATTTGAGGAGAGATCCAGGCCATTCATTTGTATGAAGTTGGATTACTTTGGTACACAAATCTGGGTGGACTTAAATTAGGCATGACTGTGGGGGTGGTTGAGGGGGTGGATTTAGTAAAGAAAAGTTTGGTGTACTATAGAGGGGTAGAGATAATTGATGGTTTTTAGCTAAATATGAATAATAGTAGGTGAACTAAATGTTTTTTAGAAAGAGGATACAACCAGTGGAAAAGTGAGTGAGAGATGTGTGCACGAGACGGGAGCAAAAAAAGTAAGGTGTATGATGCTCTCGTGATCTCTGTCTTACCCTTGGAGTAAGAGGAGTGCAGAAACCGTGTGTTTATATTGACTTTTGGCTTAGAAGCAAATATAAACACCTCCATAGCCTACCGGGGTGCTACTAATCCACACGCACAATGCACGAGCGTAGTCAGAATGGGTGTGGTTGGAATGTCGCTGTCGGAGTGGGTGTCGTCATCGTTGTCCGTTCCCCATTCCCTATCTTTCAACTTTCACCTTTCAAGACTTAACTTTTAACTTTAAAAAAATTCAACTTTCACCTTTCAAGACTTAACTTTTAACTTTAAAAAAAGTCAACTTTCACTTCCAATTTTCAAAAAATTGCAACATCCAAATTACAAACTTTCAAATTGTGACTTTCAACTCAAGTTTCAAAAAAGGGTCACAAACTCAAAGAACTTTGACCTTTCTACTCAAGATTTGGATCTCCCATACCTTTTCTTTGCACGAGAGCGAAGGAATAAGCATCACTACGTGTCATCCCCGTCGCTCCATTGGCCTCCTCACTGGGATGCAACCATCCAGATTTGGGCGGTGCCGCGGCAAGGAGGTGTTATGCCCCCCTCCCCGGGCGTGCCGGCAAAGAAAAGGGAAATAGATCACCAGGTTTGGAAGAAAAAAGAAAAGGAGCTGTGGAAGAGGAGGAGGAGAAAGTGTCAGGCACGAGGAGGGGATGCGAAAGAGAAGGGTTCCCGACAGGGTGTCCTTTTGTTGGGTTGTGTTCCCACTGGATCGTATTTTGGAGTCCTTCACGTATTTGGCTTTGTAGCAACTTTTTTCATATTTGCCCCCTAGACATCCATTTTTACAAATCTAGTGTAACACCCTAGAAATTTGGATTTTGAGGAAATGAGTAAACCCTGAATTATTTTGAATATATTTGCTTTGGTATTTGAGCTCTGTTGAATTATTCTTGCATTTTGGTTTGAGGTCTCGATGATAAAAACAAAAATAAAACAATATGTATGAGAAAGTTAGTAATAAAGAAATAGGGGCCAAAGAATTTTAAACAGAGTTGTGCATAAAGATATAAACATATGTAAATAAAAAATAAATAAAATAATAGAATAGGCACAAGCAAAAAAAATATAATTCTATTTTAAGGATTGGTATTAACAAAGGAATTAAATGAAATCAAGTGGAAGGAATAAGTAAACACATGCATGTATATATATACATATACATATATATATACACACACATAATTAAATATAAAATCAAGTGGAAGGAATATGTAAACACATGCATGTATATATATACATATACATATACATATATATATATATATATATACACATAATTAGGAACCCTCTTAAAATGTATAAATACACAAAGATTAAATATAACAGCAAAGGATAAAATAATGGGAGTATTGGCAAAGGGAGTCAACAATAGGCATAAATCAAAAATAAAAAAGGGGCCTTGCGGCCGGCCAACCCGGCCCATTCTAGCCCGGCCCAGCCGGCCTACCCGTCTCCCTTCTTCCTCCTCCACCCCCTAGCCAAATTCGGCCAAGGCCGAAGCCTTTTCTCCGCTCGTCGCCACAGCCCGCCTCACTGTCGCAGCTCGTTTCCCCCCACCGCGGCTCGCCTGACCGTCAGTCGCCGCCTACCTCCGCGTCAACGTTGCCGACGTCAGCTGCTTGCTCTCGCTCGCCACCTCAGCCATCCTGTCGTGTCGCCCCGACCATCATGCCGGATGCGCCGCTCCCGTCATGCACAGTGCCGACTGCTCCCGTCGCATCTCGCCTTGGCTCGCACTCCTTGACGTCCTCCCTGCTTCGGCGTCATCGCCTGCCCACCCCACGCCCTGCGCCAGCTCGCCGTCACCATCTCCTGTAGCCACACCGTCGCCCATTTCTTGTGACTCCCGGCCACCCACTCGCCTGCCGCCGCCCCTTTTTCCGACTATAAAACCCCCGACCGAGCTCTCGGCCGCACCGCCTTACTCCACCGCACCTCCAGCTCAAAGTAATTGGATATCCATAGCTTATAGCGCCATTGGCGGCCTTTCTTCTCCAACTCCGGTCGGCGAAGAAATCCATCAATCGAAGCCACACCGAGCCAATTCGTTCAAGCCAGAGCTTCCTCGGGTAGTCATTAGACCGTCCCCGTCCTCGCTCGGGCTTTTCCCCACCCCCTTCGTCACCGGCACCGCACTTCTCCCCGACCCGCCGCCGCCGCACGCTGCCGGCCCTACTCCGGTGACCCCTGGCCGCCGCCGACACTTCCATCGTCTTCACGCTGACGCAAGGAATCCATTTTGCCCGTCGCTAGCCCCTCCCCGGTCCTCCTTTGCCGACGAGCCCGCCACCCGTACACCGCCGGAGTTCCTCTGTTTCGGTCCCTGCTGCTGCTTGGTTTAATTACCACTCCATTCCCCTACTGTTAGGTAACAGCTGAGTCTCTGTTGGCTAGAGTGGTGCGCGCTCACTGAGGCGACCAGCGTTCGATCCCCCTGCCCGCGCGGTTTTGGAATAGAGTTTTGGTTTGTTTTGCAAAAACAGTGACCCGAGAAGCCGCACAGAGGAAATAACTTAGTCCATAAAAGTGCTAACAAATAATTAGATTATAAATGAGCCCAACAACATTTAATCCTGAATTAATTAATTGTTGTTTGTTAGCAGTTAAGGTATTTTAGAGATCATTAAATACAAAACAAAGACAATGTAAGAGAGGGTTTAATAGTGTTGCAAAGGCACATGCTCTCATGAAATAATGAGTAGGTCAGTGATGTAGATAGTAACAAATGCGAAGTTACATCATAAAATATTGTCTTTAGTCTTAGGCTATGAACCTCAAATATGATTAGGGGTACTTATTAACCCTTTCACCATGGTTAGTTATCATGTGCCAGAAAATTATATATATACATGTGTGTGTGTGTGTATATATGTGTGTGTGTGTGTGTATAATGAATAACCCTTTTAAATCCTTAGCAATTAAAAAGAGTCAGTAGGAATATAATTAGGGTAAATTCTCATGAGAAATGATAACCCATCAAATAAAAGATTATATTGCATAAAAATGACTATGATTAAACTTTCGATAATTGTAGTGGGATTATTCTAGCACCAAAGCAAATGAAACAAATCTCTAAATTTATCTAAATCCCATGTCTACCCAATGAAACTAAAATCTGATACCTGTGAGCACTATCTACTGATCCAGGGAATAGTGCAGTGGTTTCACAGGAGATTCTGGATTGAAAAATCCGGGTCTGACATCTAGCCCCCTCCTGGCAAGCAACACATATCACCTATCACACTACCACAGCTTGACAAGACCTATCAAGCCATCAAAGCTCGGTAGGATGACGTGATGAGCCACCTGCCTCGGTAGGTGATTAATTAGTATTAATCATGCAATATGATGCTTAATTAATACTAATCGTGCTTAAGTTAATCACTGAAGCCTCCTGCCAAGGTGTGGTTGCTCGGCAGGTGCTGTTGAGTTTTGGTTGCTTGGTAGATGCTACTGAGCTTTGGTTGCTCGACAGGTCCTATCGAGCTATGGTTGTGCGGTAGGTGACACGTGTCGCCTATTGTGGCTGCCAAGCTCAGGGAGGGGGGCTAAATTTGTCAAAACGGATGACTAGAGGCTAAATTTAAATTTATATATATATATATATATATATATATATATATATATATATATATATATATATATATATATATATATATATATATATATATATATATATATATAGGAAAAATACTAATTACTCCTAGGTGTAGTTACACCCACTAAATCAACCGTTCGCTTGTGTCAAGATCCGTGCAACCTTAATGGTTATTTCCAGCGCATACTAGTTGGACGATATTGAATGCCCGACCTGTCTTGAGTATTAGCTCCTACGTTCCCGGGATTCCCGTTCTGAATTTGTAAATTACGGTGAGACACCGATGGCAACGGTACAGCTGCCAGGTGAGGACGACATGAGAGCATCATCGCCGCATGCAATGGAGAGAAGCCGGAGGTGCATTGGAAATACTCTATACTTATCCACCTGTGAGCACGTGAAATTTTACATACTCCCTAAGTACATGTATGTACACATGATATACTATGTACATACTCCCCAAAAACATGTACCAGATGGACTGATATACTCCCTCAAGTGTATATACTCGCATGGCCAATGAAAATTTGATTCATCACGATAAGGATAATGGAAATTAAGATCAACATCACCTCCTAGAAATCCAACTAATTTTGGAGAGGTGCATAAATATCTCAAGTGAAAACGAGTCATATACTCCCATGCACAGGTGCCATGCTTATAAAAATTCTCCCATGTAGAGGTGTCATGATTACACAAAAGGAGTATGCGCGCTTACAAAAAGGAGCTACCATACGCATTCACATATAAAAAGGGAGTATTTATACGTAAAGAAAACAAGTATGTACATACACATATAGTAAAGTTGTATGTACCGTCTTCAATAAAAAAAAGTAGTATCTATACGTATGAAGGAGTATGTATACGTACGGAAAAGGAGTATGTACAAATGCACTAGGGAACAATATACATCAAGCTTATCCTGATACGAAGCATCCTTATGCACGACGTCAAGCAATCCTAGAAACTCAAAAAAACATATACAAGTACATGATTGATTTTAAAAAAGTATACTCAATAATCTAATTTAAAGTATATGTAGTCCATACTCCAAATACAAGTACATATACTCCATACTCCATCTACACTAATTAAAAGTATATATACTCCATACTCCAAATACATCTATACTCCATACCCCCACTAGAAGTGCATATGAGCTCCATACTCCATTGTAAAGAGATGCGTCCAGTTCCCAAAGGAAAAAAAGAGAGGATGCACGTAAGTTACATGCATGCGTACCACAAAGGAAGTCCCGAGTATCTAGCCGGTTTAGGTGCACTAATTTATAAATTTCAAATTAGAATAATTAAACCATTCAACCGGTGATTCCCCTAATGGATGTCCCCCACGCCCACGAACCCGATCAGCAAGAGGGATCACAAGGCTACTGGACGGTGGATACTAAAGGAGTAATTACACCTGGGAGTAAAAAGCCTTCCTCTATATATATATATATATATATATATATATATATATATATATATATATATATATATATATATATATATATATATATATATATATATATATATATATATATATATATATATATATATATATATATATATATATATATATATATATATATATATATATATATATATATATATATATATATATATATATATATATATATGTATGTATGTACGTATGTATGTACGTATATATGTATGTATGTATGTACATATGTACATACGTATGTACGTATGTACGTATGTACGTATACGTATGTACGTGTATGTCTATGTATGCACCCATGTATACGTATGTATGTATGTATGTATGTATGTATGTATGTATGTATGGAAAAATTACATAAGGCACTGGGTGCCTAGGCACCCACATCAAGAACCGTCCGATACACGTGTATGATTAATAATTTTTTTTGAGTTTGGGTATCGAAATGTTTTATACCCTTGATATATTTATGGTAAGTAAGTTTTGAACTCAGTTCAAACTAGTTTGAACTACTTTTAAGTTCAATGCGACTACAGTGAGTATATACCGTAAAAATAGTTCAAACTAATTAAACTGAAGTTGAATTTAATTTTTTTCAGAGTTTGATATCTCAAATATACTTTTTTATGGGTATATGAAGATACCCACATCAAACGTTGCGAATCTCAAAGCAAATCAACGGGTATTGATATGGGTGCCTAGGCACCTGGGTGCATAAAACACTCGGTCCTATATGTATGTGTGTGTGTGTGTGTATGTATGTATGTATGTATGTATGTATGTATGTATGTATGTATGTATGTATGTATGTATGTATGTATGTATGTATGTATGTATGTATGTATGTATGTATGTATGTATATGTATATGTATGTACGTACATATGTATGTATGTGGCTATAGTGCCAGATATACGAAGGATTCCATATTTTGCTATGCTAAGTGTTGCGTTGCAACGAGTGGTGGCCATTTCGTAGCCTACCAATTGCCACAACGACGACTCAGGTATATAATTAGCTCCAACTCAGTGTAATACAAAGGGCATAGGACGAACCTTCCGGGCCGTCGGCAACGACAGGCTCCAAGGAACTCACACATAGCCACGAGTAGTCACCTAGAGTGCGAGACCACAGACATGCCTTGGTGCACCTACACAGGCACAACCTCGTCGTCGCGTGCCTATGGGTGCAGCTGCCACCGAACAAATGCTATGGGTGACATGTCCATGTACGCGCGTGGAAACGCTTCCGTGCCAATGGTGTGTGGAAACGAAAGGCACGCACAATGTCGTCGGGACGTGACCTCCATCTCCATGTCTCCACCACTTCTGACCGTGTGCATGCAGCTCCGCCATTGCAAACACTTAATTAGCATTTATCACTGCAATTCGGGTTACTCATCCATGCCCTTATCCTTGCGGTAGAGCGAGTAAGAAAGTCCATCGGGCGGGTGGGCACAGTAGGACTACTTCATCAAGGTCTCGAGTTCATTTTAGCTTGTCTGTTCATGCATGTACTTGCCGACGAGGCTATTGGCACCGATGGCGGATCTAGAATTTTATCATACCTCAGACTAAATTCTAATAGGCTAACATCCTAGAATCAACACCAATTTATACCAACACCACGGCATAACAAAAGTAAACCACAAATACATCATTCATACGAAACTTTAGCCCAATACTTCAACATAAAACATAATGAAGAAAATATGGCAAAACATAAACAGTGTAGCATCATCAAGACATAATTTGAGTACCTAAATAAAAAAGATCTGTCGTTCAATGCCCTAACCCATCATTTCTTCATCAACAGTAGGATAATAACTAGAACCTACAAAGACAACAAAAAAGTCTGTGTTGTAACTTATCACAGACGGTTTGGGAGCTATCTGTGATAACCACCTGTTATCACTGACACAATAAATTAAACGGTTTAGAAATTATCTCTGATGAGGGTAAGAATCATCTGTGATGACCCATGTATGGTAGTGAGATTCTAAGATACCAAATCAACCGGTTGGTTTCTCATTAGTCAATACATTCTCATCCGAGAAGTCCCTTGGTGCATTTGTGGGCACATAATAAGGTTGTGAGCATATCCATCCAAGATTAAGTTTCATTTCTACCTTAAATTTGAAGTATGAAGAAATAAGTCTTATTCTATCACATTAAGAAAATGCATTCTCATCCAATCTTCCACTAGTCAACCAGAAAAAGTTGGCGAACGAGCTTAAAGAGTACAGAACGGGAAACATCCAGTGCATACTATTGGTAGCCCCTGCTGATGCAACCACGACTACTAATACTTAACTACAAGATGGCAGAGATTTGGTGGCACATAATTTATGGTGATATTTGTCTTAAGTGCCCCTTAAAATAAATAAGACGGCACTTATTTACATCCACGGCACTTGATATCATGGCATATAGTATATGCCACGATAAAATAAATGCTGACACTTTTATGTGCCATGTTATCTTTATTCAACTATGGCAACTATTATATGCCGCGATAGAGAAATATGGGGCAAATTTATGTACCGCAATATTTATATATTAGTGCAGGCAGATTATATGCCAGCTAAAATATACCACGGCACATACGACAATTTTAGCGGGAAGGAAAAAAATTGGCGCGTGGACGCGAGGCAAAACCGGCCAAAACCAGCCGTGTAAACCCCTCTGATCATATTTCTCACCCACACCCATCTCTCTCCAGGGGCGGACCCACACACGGCACAAGGCCGGCGCGTCCAGTCGATCCGCCGCCGCCGGTTCGCCTGCCGCACGCGCCGCCTCCATCCTCGAATCCGCCGCCGAGGACCCCCGCGTCCTCCTCCGCCGTCGCCTCCAGTCGATCCGCCGGTTCGCCTGCCGCACGCGCCGCCTCCATCCTCGAATCTGCCGCCGAGGACCCCCGCGTCCTCCTCCGTCGCCGCCTCCAGTCGATCCACCGGTTCGCCTGCCGCACGCGCCGCCTCCATCCTCGAATCCGCCGCCGAGGACCCCCGCGTCCTCCTCCGCCGCCGCCTCTAGTCGATCCACTGGTTTGCCTGCCGCACGCGCCGCCTCCATCCTCGAATCCGCCTCCGAGGACCCCCCACGTCCTCCTCCGCCGCCGCTGGGAGCTCGCCTCCGTTCTCCACTTTCTCCGGGTGAGCCCGCTTCGCCTAGGGTTTTCTATTCTCTCTCGGTTTGAAGGTGCTGGATTCATGGGGTTTCAGTTTGGGGTTTCCAGGTGTTCGAGCCGGTGATCAAGGGGGACCTGGCGCTCTCCGCGGAGGAGATCGAGACAGCGTTCATTTCCAACAACCACGACCTCGCCGCATTCACATTGCCCTTTGAAGGTAGTTTATTCGTCTCCGACATTTTTGTCTTAAGATAGCTGAGCATTTTGCTTAACTAAATATCAACAAGTTCTCATAACTATTTTACCACACATGTGCTTGATAGAAATTATCTAACCTGCAGGAAAATTTGAGACTTCTATGTATATTTGAGACTAATACAGTTGACTTAATGTTGGTATCCACCAACTATTTGGTTACTGCTATGATGGATGTTTAGTTTACTTGTGTGCATGCAATGAATTAATGAGGATATAGTAAAGTATATACAGAGATTGCAAATAGTTGCTATGTATGCAGTGATATTGTTTTTGAGAGATAGAGGTGGATATTTCTTGAAGAGAAAAATATTATTTTTTCAGACTAGCTGTGTCTGTATCACCCATAAATCTATAAGTCATCGGTATAAAATATCTATTTTAGCCCATATATTACATGTAACACATGGTAAGGGACAGCTCTAGAACATATAGTTTTAACTCAGTATCAATATCAATTGTAAATTGTTTTCGACTTGTTGAGGCTAATGATTATTTTGGAATAATACTTATGTCTAGCACAATCATGGACAAAGGATGGATGCAAGATTACCTAGGTAATTCGGCCTTAAATCAAGAAATAAAATTGCACAAATTTTGTTGAAAGGGCCTAATAATTTAAATCAGACACCATAGGTACACAATTGAGTACCAAAATGGAGTGAAAGAATTTTTAAGGTTTGCATTCGCTAAGTCTGCAAAAGGAGAAACAATCTGTTGCCCCTGTAATGAATGTGCAAATTTCTACTGGTTAGAAGAAAGCACAGTTTATGATCACTTGGTTTGTAATGGGTTTATGCTAGGATATACTAGATGGATATCTCATGGTGAGAATTGGTCAGCTGAAGATACTAGCTGTGTAGATCCAGAGGTACAAAACAATCAAAGTGACGAAATAGATAATATGCTCAGGGAAGGACTTGGGTTTTTCGATAATGAAGCTCCAAATATAAATTGTACCAGTGATAGTGAGTCAGAGCAGGATATAGATAATGAAACCTACTACAGATTAGCAACTGAAGCGAGTGAAGAGTTGTACCCTGGCTGTCAAACATTTTCGAAACTACAATTTCTTGTGAGACTACTTAACATAAAGAATATATGGGGAGTCAGTAATGCATGCTTTGAGGAACTTTTACATCTTCTGGGGGAAGCACTTCCTATAGGTGCGAAATTACCAAAAAGCTACCATGAGGCAAAAAAATTTGTTAAGGATGTTGGCCTTGGATACACAACTATTGATGCTTGCATAAATGATTGTATCTTGTATAGGAATCAATATGCGGATGCCGATAAATGTCCAGTTTGTGGTGCTTCTAGGTGGAAATCAGAGAAAGTTGGTCTTAATAGAAAGCGTGTGCACAAAGTTCCTGCTAAGGTTGTCCAATATTTTCCAAATAAAAGAAGGTTGCAAAGAAGATTCATGTCCTCAAAGACTGCTGCAGACATGAGGTGGCATAGTGAAGGACGTACTAAAGATGGCTTGTTACGACATCCAGCAGACTCTACTGCATGGAGAGACTTTGACTTTAGGCATCCACAGTTTGGGTCTGAAAGCCGCAACGTTAGACTTGCTTTAGCCACTGATGGTTTCAACCCATTTGGAAATTGTAATGTTAGTCATAGCACATGGCCTGTTGTTTTAATCCCATATAATGTTCCTCCATGGATGTGCATGAAACAATCTAACTTCATACTCTCTTTGTTGATTTCTGGCCCAAAATCCCCTGGAAATAATATTGATGTGTATTTACAACTGATAGTAGAAGAACTTGATCATTTATTTCACAAAGGTGTCAAAACATTTGATGCATCTTGTAATGAGTGGTTCACAATGCGTGCTGCTATACTATGGACAATAAGTGACTATCTAGGTAATGCATACTTGTCCGGTAGGAGAACTGATGGAAAGTATGGTTGTGCTAGTTGTTACTCTGGGACTTGCTCAGTGCACTTAAAGCATGGACGGAAAACATGTTTCATGGGCCATCGCAGATTTCTACCTCCTAACCACAAGTTCAGGTTTGAAGCAAGTGCATTTGATGGTACAGTAGAACTAAGAGAGGCTCCTCAACCAGTTTCTGGTTATGACATATCTGAGCAAACAAAAGATTTGCATATTGTATATGGAAAACTGGAAGAACAGAAGCGTGCAAAGGAGCAAAAACGTATGGACGAGGAGTTAAAGCCAAAGTGGAAGAAGCGGAGTTGTTTATTTCAGTTATCATATTGGGAAACTCTTCTAGTAAGACATAATCTTGATGCAATGCATATTGAAAAAAATGTATTTGACAATATTTTAAATACACTTCTAAATGTCAGTAAGAAGTCAAAGGATAACTTAAATTCCCGTCTTGACCTTCAGGAGATGGGTATAAGGTCAAGTCTTCATCCTGAATCACAAGGAAACAAGACTTACATACCTCCTGCTATCTTTACAATGAACACGGCTGAGAAAAAGATGTTTTGTCAAGTATTGAAAAATGTTAAATTTCCAGATGGGTGTGCATCTAATTTGTATAATAAGGTTCTTATTGATCAAAAGAAACTGATTGGTCTCAAGAGCCATGATTGCCATGTTATTATGCAACAGTTACTTCCTCTAGCTATAAGAAGGGTTTTGCCTAAAAATGTTTGCACAGCTTTGATTCGTTTGAGTAACTTTTTTAAGCAAGTGTACTCGAAGGTCATAAATATTAGTGATATGGAAAAGCTGGAATATGAGATAGCGGAAACACTTTGCCTCCTTGAGAAAATTTTCCCACCTTCATTTTTTGATGTCATGGTTCATTTGTGTGTCCATCTTCCAACTGAGGCTAGACTAGCTGGACCAGTACAATATCGTAACATGTATCCTATTGAGAGGTGCGTCAAACCAATATGCTTGTACCACTAATATTCTACTATATGTGTTGTCCTATATATTTACTCTTTATTTTGTATAGGTACTTATTAAAGCTAAAATCTATGGTGCGAACTCGAAGCCACCCAGAAGGGTCTATAGCTGAAGGATATGTGCTCGATGAAAGTATCACTTTCTGCTCTCGTTACTTGAAAGGCTGTGAGACTATATTCACTCGGCTTCTAACAAATTTTTATTGCAGGTGTACTTTGACATTGATCCTATATGTGAAGCCTGGGTCTTGAAATCTGCTGGGAAGAAATGGCGTGATTTCAAGAGTACACTTAAGAAAAAGTACTTTAACGTGAATCTAACGAAGGAAGAGAACATACAAAAGGGATGTGCGAATAGAATTCCACTAGATGAATGGGAATGGCTTGTAGATTATTGGTCTATGGAAGAAATAAAGGTTTGTAGAACCCCATATATTCATAAACAAGTTTTGAACTTATGGTGGAATAATGGTACATTTTTGAACTTATGGTACAGGAAAGAGCTAAAAAGAATCAGGAAAAACGAGCAAACCAAGTCAATGCAGTACATACATGTGGATCGAGGAGCTTTGCTGTGGTTAATGATCAATTGGTACCTAGTATGTATTTTATTTGTTTGTTCACCTAAGAAAATATGTGTTGTACTTACCACTTATTCTTTTCACGACCAGGATGAGATACTTGGTCGTCGTGCAAGCAGGGTTGAAGTTTATATTGCAACACATACCAGGGGAGATGGACGAGCTCTTACCAAGGAATGTGAGGAAAAAATTGTAAGTATTTAAACAAAGCAACAGTTTGCACATAGTCTAATTTTCTAATGGCTGTAACACAAATGGAATAATTGTAGGGTGAGATACGTGATAAGTTGGATGAAAATCCAGATCTTGTGTTAAAATCAATTGATGATGGGGACCTATATGATGATATATTTCCAAACAAAAGAAAACAAAACAAATTGCTGGTCTAGGGTCGCTAGCGAGATCAAGGGCGCTTTCTCTAGCAATAACAGCAGACACAGTTAGGCAAATGGGAGAGGAAAATGCTGAAGTCAGAGCTAGGATGGAGGAGATATCATCTGAATACAAATCACATAAGGCATATGCGGAAGAAAGATTTGCAAGAAATGAACAACAATTTCTTGAACTTAAGGAAATGCTATTAATGTCATAGAAAGGATCCACTCTCGGTCTTTGATAAACAACTAGAGGCACCCCATATTTCACGTGTGATTTACTTGTTATTGCTGTAATAGTTATCATTGCTCATAAGACTCAAATGAATTGATACTTTATACACTCGCCTTAATCTTTGGTAAATATTAGGATGTGCCTGCTGCAAGTGGTCAACAAGTACAATCATCAGCTTCTGAAAATAGATTGCAAAGAGATGAGATTAACCATCAAATTCCAGGGAAGGTAGGACAAAAACAAGGACAAGTAATGAATACCTCACAAGTTGTGTTGTGGTATGCATCTCTATTGCCTTCCTCCTATATAAAGCTAATATGCAAATTTCACACGTGTGCTAGAATAGTAAGCTTAGTATTGCTTGGATTAGTGAAATGTGCAGTTTATTTATAGGGCATTTCACCAATTGTTTACAAAAATAACAATCAAACATCTACTGGTTCATATTCGTTAGCAGTGATGTTTACAAATTACTTTCACTTTGGCTGCTCCTTGAAAATTCAATAGTCTTGCTATCAGCAACATATACTACTTTCTAAGATAATCATACCTATTTTAGTTAAACAGCCAGCAAAGGACAATAAGTAATTGTAAAATTATCACCAATGAGCAATACCTATTTATGTATTTCCATGGCATCTTGATATATATCCTGAAATCTGCATCTTTATATATAGGGGATCTTCATCATATACCCTCCCTTGAATTAGGGATTTCAGGATTTACCCTCCCACCTCAATGACATGTGGGGTCATCATAAGTCACTGACACGTGGGCCATGAGGGTAAATCCTGAATTTCCATCTATGAGTAGGGTATATGATGAATAAATCCTTATATATATCGTGGAATCTTTATATATAGGTTTTCATTGTTTACTTTGCAAATGGAGCACATATAATCAATCCTTGGCTAACATGTGCTTATGACTTTGTATCATTTCTAAATGAACGTTGTTGTAGTTTGGTAAAGATGATACTATATGTCTCCGTTCTAAAAAGCAGATTGGAACATCACAAAAGGCACAGGTGTTGTTCTTTTTTTCTCGAACGACACAGGAGAGCTGCGTTGTCATATCATTAAGGAAGAACAAAAGTACAAAAGGCTGGGTAAAAGAAACCCAGCCTAAGAACAAACTCACACCACCACACTCCAGAACCTAAATTGCTAGAGTTAACGAACAAACTCACAAGTGTTGTTCTTGGCAAGACTCTATTTATTTTATGTTACTGGCCACAATGTTGAACACATATTCGTATAGTAATGATCAATTATCAAAATTGGTAGGATGTGCTAAGGTGTAAGCAAGTAGAATCAGCCTTTGCAAAAAAAAAAAAGAACTCGTATGGATGAAGTTAACCAACATATTGTGTGAAGTGCCACAAAAACAAGGACAGGTGATGCATCATTTCAAAGTCTATACTTTATGATTTGTGCAAGCATAGTGCCCGATATATGTGATCATTTATTGTTTTAGTTTAATAAAGAATTGGCTTCTGGTTCATGTCCTCAGAGAAAGCAAGGAACACGACGGTGATTTACTATGCATGGATTTGTCTACACTATATTCTTGTCTTAAGTTTTAAATGCATAGTTTGTTTTCATATAGTAATGGTCAATTATTGAATTTGGTAGGAGGTGGCTATAGCAAAAGATCAACGAGCACAGTCATTTGCTTCTGAAAATAGGCTACAGGCAGATGAGATTACTACAACAAGAGTGATGAAATTGCCACAGAAAAAACAAGGAGAGGTATCATTAGCTTACTGTTAGTACTGTTATTACACTTGGATTACCTTATCATCGAAGTCGGTTCTGTTGGGCAAATGGGTTACACTTGCATTTCTTTTGTCCGGATCTGAACTTCAAATGGGTGGACGCCCTCACACATGACGACAGTGTGCAATGATCGATACCTGTAACTAGTAAATTACCAGTGATTCTAGAAAAGCTTTTAAGAAAATGATAAAAATTTTATTCTGCATACCCGTTCAATTTTGGATGCAATATATAGTCCTTAAATCTTCCAGCAAGTCGGGGCCACAGTTTATGGACGATGTCAAGAGCTCGATAACAATCTTGCTGTGTCTCAACCACAAGCCGTAGACCATGGATGTCGTGTACATCATCCATTGTTAAGTTTTTCCTGGAGACATCACAAGCATAATTAGAGTGGGTACTGTGAATTCTCATCGATTTATTCATTTTTCTGAACTGTCAACAATGTAAAAGAAAGTAACTTTGGCATACTTTATCATCTTGGAGTATGTACTGTACAGGCTCTTGTGCCTCCCAGAAAGACTATGATATGAAATACCTTCATATCTGAGACCTTTATCTAGTTTATCCAGAGTAGCAAATATTTTCCAGCTGGTCTTTCCAGGTAGCAATTCCTAACCGATTAGCCAATGGCACAAAGATTTCCATAGTCTCTTTAGCAAATCTCGTTGTTTGACCAAAGGCAAAGCATCTATCGTCTTCATGTTGTGCGACGATCCGCTAGCTTTGTCGAACGGCTCGTGCATCACCATTGCAAGAAACATTGTATGCAAAGCGACCGCTTCAATAGTCCCGCTGCGATATTGTTGTCCCGAGCAAGTTTGCTCAAGTGGCTTAACTTCGAGACCTGAACATTGAATGATTGTCTGGAAGAGTGCATTTATTCTTCCAAAATGATAGTTATTGATTGAATGATCAATTGCCTCCAATCTGAATCGTGATGTTAGTCTTGTCTAGAGTATTAGTGAGAGGCAGCCGCATTTATTCTCGCCATTGTTTTTGTTGATTGTTTGATCGTTGAATATTGATAGTGAAGATGTGCTACACGCTTGTTATGGGCAGCTGTGATTTGGTTTTGCCACTTCCTTGCCAATTAGGTATGGAAGCTGATAAGGTTCATAGTGGATAGTGGAGAAACCATAATCTACGTTTATAAAATTTCATCCATATAGAAGAATACATATTCAACATTTGATGGACATTGAAATGGATAGAGATTAGCTGAAGTGACTCAGACATCAGTTAGTTCTTAAAAGAACATTTATGTTAGATTAATACTAATTTATAGGTCAATGGTTTGAATAAGAAAGTTGAAATTTTACATGTGTATCTGTTCTTCAACTGAGTTGTATGCATCTGAGTTGCTATTGCTAGATCATATATTGTCAGATTCAGTTACAAGTAAAATTGTTTACTTTGCAATGCCAATAAACTGGATTATTCATAAAGATGAGAGATAATACTTTCTGTGTAAAGTATATATGCAAATTTGGTCTTATATGTTGGACAATAGTGCTTATATATTTACATTTCCTGTTGTAGGGTGCTAAGGAAGTTGCTCTACTTTCACTTACTGAAAATAAAATTGTGGCACATGGAAGACTTAGATGCACAGATAAAACCGTTGCATATGTAGATGGTCTACCCTTGGGGGATTTTTATGAGATCTTAGTTGATGTTGTTCTTGATAAGAATATACTGCTACCTAGAGTCCAAGGGCAACCTACTAAGTTGGGCACTACAGTTGGTCGGTGCATTTTGTGGCCAAATCAAAATGTATGAAATCTGTTTCAGTAATTAAAGGTATAGGATATGCCAAATAATAACGACTGATCCCATTTATTATATTATAGGTTGTGCAACCAGATGGATCGACTCTGAATATACCCAAGCGTGGAAGAGGTATTAATAACTACTTATGCCCATCTAAGTTTCTCGATTATTTATGCTATGGAGCTACTTATAAGCTCATGTTACTCAATTTAATCTTAATAAGAATAATGATAAGTATATAGTCTGTATAGTTCTACGCTAGCTGAACATTTTGATAAATTAGTTGCAATTAACTATATTGTATCAAATAACCTTGACTTGCACTCTTCATCCAGATTATCACGGTGATTAGATGGAGCGATGTGTAATAATGCACACTTTTGCTGAAGAGGAAGGTGGAGTAGATGTGATTTATTTGCAAATGTGCCAAGGGCTTTTTCATGAAGACATGATAACATGACACAATTGTTATAAAGGCTTTTATTGAACTTCTAAGTTATGTATTGTATGCAGTAGGATATGCCATTTTTATTTTGCTACTCATCTATATTGTGTTGAATGGATAGGTGAACAATGGATATATATTTGGATTATGTTGTGGCATATGCCATGTGTATGCACATGGTAGTACGTTTCATGTATGAATTAATCGATCTTATTAAAGGTAATTTGCTCCTCTTGTACTGCACTTCGTGAACATGATTGAAGTCAACTTTTCTTTTGTATTAATTAGCTTGTGTATTCAAGGCATTGCTTCTATCGGACCCTCCTATAGCACTCCTCCTATAGCACGATGATGGCAAAAACATGTGCCGGCAAGTAATGCATGGCACATATTATTAGCTGCGAAAAGATTAACTATGGCACATATATGTGCCACTAAAAAGTATCATGGCATAAATCATGTGCCGGCAATCATTGAATACAGGGGCACATATATGTGCCATTGTCATCGTGGCACATAGAATGTGCCGGCTTTATTTAGGCAATAAAGGCACATATATGTGCCATTGTCATCGCGGCACATAGCATGTACCGGCTTTCTTTAGGAAATAAAGACACATATAACTGTCGTGGTTATCATTGTGCCGCGTTTTACTTTCCGCGACACGATTTTTCCCAACACATAATATGTGCCCTCCAAAAGCATTCCAAGGCACTTACTTACATACAAGGGCAGATATATGTGCCGTTTATATTGGTCTGTCCTGTAGTGCGCTAGTTCTGAATTTAATTCTTATATACAATTGTTTGTATGAAATAATTTCAGAAATTACTACGAAAAAGAAGAGAAGGATGCTATGCATGCAAGATGGCCTCGGAACACGTGGCTGTGCATGTAGCTCATGCGTGCAAAGGGACTCCATGCGTATGCAATGAAAGAGACCAGGAAATAATTGCTTCAGATTAAAAGAAGATTAAGGCTACGCTCATTTTAACTTAAGCTTATGATTTATGTCTTATTTTTTATTATTTCTAAATTTTGTCCTTTTCTGTTTTTGGCTTTTTTTTTTTTAGCTTTTTGCCGGTTCTTTTTTCGTATTCGTTTGCATTATTCATGATGGGCTAACCTGTTTTTTGTTTTTTATTTTTTTTAATTTAGTTATGCTAAATAAGTCATTATTAGCTATAGCGTAATTTCAACTAGTTACAGTGCAATTTCAGCCATAATCAATTTATTTCAGTCCAACCGAGCTGTACCTAATATGCAAGAATGCATGCAGGCTGAGAGAGGGAAAGGAGCCCATGCAGCCGATGCTATTTTTGGGGAGGAAAAAATATGAATGCATGGAACATTGAGGCCATATGTTATGGAAAGAGAATAACTGGTTGGGAAAAGGATAGAAATAGGGGTTCATGCATGCAGCGTATTCATGGAAACTAAGGTCAGTCTTAGTGGGAGTTTCATCTATATTTAATAGGCTGCTACATAGGTATTTTTGATGATATGACAACATTTTTAAGAAGAGAGAGAAGAAGTGAGTTTTATCTAGATGAAACTCTCTTGGCACGATTACCAACTCTATATGAATCATGAAATTAAATGTCTATGAAACAATAGAATGAAACTATGCATTGAGGATGAATGTTTTATCCATATTTCATTTCATTTTACATGATGTGGCAGTCTTGGAAACAACGTCATGAAACTCTCCACTGAGAATGACCTAATAGCATCATGGATTCCGAATTAAAATGAGGAAAGGGTGCGTGCAAGTCAGATGACGACATGTGGGAGATAAGCACAACTCGACTGAGGCTGTGTTCTTTTCTCTCCTTGCGCACCATATTAGAGTTGGTGCACCAGAGGAGTTTTTGTTAGTCGAGTCCTTTTAGTTCGGTTGGGAAAGGTTTTGCGTTGGCTGTAGTAATTATGATTTTTGAGTTATTTATAAAAGAGAGTATGAAATAAGAGAAACTTGTGTGTGGGTTTAGTGGAGTAAGAGAAACTTATGTGTGGGTTTAGTCAATATAAATGAAGTTGGTTTAGTGTGTACTTTTTTACTATCAACTTATAAACCCTGTTTTAAAAAGAAATTTTGTTTGCAAGTTAGTTACTGTAAAAAAAGTTAAAAATAGATTTTAGAAGCTAAAAAGAAAAACCCTATTGTTTCTAAGATGTAAAAGGAACACATCTTTTATTTAAATCTATTTAAGAAAGATGAGTACGTGTTGGCCTTAAGGCCTTAGTGTGTGTGCTAGCTATATAAGTCTATGGAATGTGTCCACGGTCGCTCAGAGTTGTAGTTATGAATTAAACCGCGTGTTGTATGTTGGCCTTTGGCTGTTAAGGGCTATTCCTGTGTTACCTATTAAAAGTTTCTCGTCTAGGGTTTGTATTTGCTTCATAGCTCAAGAATTGTTGTTTTTGGGCTACGTGCAGAATCCTTATGGTTCAACTCATTAATTTGTGCCTAAATCATTAATGCGGTTTGGTGGTGTTTGCTAAGAGCAAGACTAATAATACAGCCTTCAGCTGGCTGTATGGACACTTACAGCCCACTTATCAGCACATTCATATAGTAGTTTACAGCCAGCTGAAGGCTGTATGACCCACCCCTTTCTCTCACAAAGTTTCTTGGTTCTTGTGCTTCAGCTGGCTGTAAACTTACAGCCCACCTCTCTTCTCTCTCCTCCTCTCTCTCCTCCACCTCAGCATACAGTCTACTAACAGCCTCTTATTATACTTGCTCTAAGCAGCGCTATTTATTTCTCTTATAGATTAATTCAACGTCATTTTACTTATCTCTACAATTGTTCCACTGTAAAAGATCAACCAACATATGGATTTAATCTCATCTCGAGGTTCTATCCGTATCACGAGGTTCTATCCGTATCACCTATCATATCTTGGTGTAAAATCTTGTTAACTTTTTGAGTGCTAAAGTATAAGTATATTACACACCTTTCTCTAGCAGTTTAATTTTTTTGAGTGAACTATTTGGTGCATGAAACTAAATATGGCACAAAGTCTAGAGGTACGGTGTTCAAGACCTAACTAACGCAATTTTAAGAAAAATAATTGTAGCCTACTTTGAGCTCACCTTAGAGTCGTAGAAGACCTAGACTTGAGGGGAGGTGTTGAAATATATGCATATTACCAACACAGCTTAATTTTTTAAATGAACTGATTGATGCATAAAACTCAATACTTTGTGTGGATGTTTTCAAAAATTCTTGAAAAGTTGTTTGATGTACAGGGATATATAAATGTTTTATGACCACATCAAGCTAAAATTAAATCACTCGATCAGGTTTTTAAAGATGACTCTTGAAATTTTATTTTATAGGTAACACAAGAAAATCAAATAAGCATAGACAAACGGGAAACCATGCATCTATCAAGCATCAACCATGCAAGTTATTTATTTTATAGCTACTAGTACATATCACCATTCACGACTGCAAAGCGCATGTGTCAGCTAGCTTATTATTTCGGAGAAGGCGTGAGGGAAACGAGCTCCTTGGACTTGAGCCACGCCTTCACAACTACAACGGCGTCGAACGGCCTGTCGCCGCCGCCGGCGCGGTCCCGGGCGATGACCTTCAGGTAGTACGCCACCCCGGAGACGACCTGCTTCTGCGCCGCGACCACGCGGGTGAAGGCGAGCTGGAGCGGGACGGGGTCGCCGGCCGCGCCGCCGCCGCCGTGGCGGAGGCGGCGGTTGTGCTCGGCCACCGCGAACCGGCCCAGGGACTGCACCTCCTTGTTGGTACCCACGTCTTTGATCTCCGTCCGGCCGCCCACCGCGGCCGCCGGAGAGTGCGCTGTCTCGGCGGCGGAGACTGCGACGAGGGAGAGGAGGAGGAGTAATGTGGCAGCGGTGAAGGTGGAGGTGGCCATTCTCGCAACTGTGTGTTGTGGAGGAGGGACCGGTCGGCTTGGTGCCTATATATAGGCATTGTGCCGAACCGACCGTGATTATTATTGAAGAGGATGTCGCTGTAAAAACCAGAAAAAAAAACCATGGAAAAAGCATCTCCCATGCAGGGAATGATAGGCCGCTCGCCTCCGTGACCATGACGACAAGAGACCTTCAGTGTACGTAAATTCTGGCGAAAATCCGGTCTCTACTCCCTTGCCACCTTGCGAATATATGCATACAGATTTTTTTCAGAAAAAAAAGATAAAAGATTTGAGTGTGCGAAGGGGTTTGGCTAAGGCACACTACTACAAAAGAAGTTATACTGGACGTCGCATCACAGACAGTTCATGTGGACCTGTCTATGTTTTGATTATTATAGATGATTCATAACTAAAACCGTCTCTGAAACTATCACAGACGGTTGGGTTTACAAGCCGTCTGTGATATACGCATTATCAATGACGGTTTGTAATTAGAACCATCTATGAAACTATCATAGATGGTTCGTATAACAAACCGTCTCTGATATGTGCATTATCACAGACGGTTTGTATAACAAACCGTCTCTGATAATGATATGTCACCGATCCGTGGCATATCCCCCAGAATTTCGATCTCACCCATCCATTCTATCTATATCTGATGGCAGGCACTGGTTCCTTCCACCGCTCGGCCCTTATAATTACTCTCCATCTACCTTTTCACTGGCAGTCACGAGTGAGTTCATCCACTATATAGCTTCCTGCATCCTCTCCTCGACGACGCGGACTACCACCGTGAGCTAGCGTCTCCGTTATGACACCACGGTCGACTATATAACACACTCTTGTCGTAAGTGTCGTAAGAGTGTCTAATCCAGTCTCACCGTCGTGCCACAAAGGTTGCGCTACCACCGCCTCTCCATTGCCGGTGATATCCGGCCGCCATTCGATGCATCTAGCTTGTTCCTTGACGACGCAGACTACCGCCGTGAGCTAGCCTCCATTGTGACACCACGGCCGACTGCACAATACACTCTTGTCATAAAGTGTCATAAGAGTGCCTTGTGTAGTCTCACTGTCGTGCCACCAAGGTGGCGCTACCATCGCCTCTCCATTGCCGGTGATATCCAGTCGCCATCCAATGCATCCAGCTTCTATTGTCTACTAAGATCTCTGCTTCTTATATATCTTGTCGTGTTAAAGAGTTGGGTTTGTTATCTTGTTATGCTATAATGGTGGATTCTAATCTTAATAGAAATGAAATATACTGTTGTGTTTGCCATTGTATTTGCTTGTTTCAAAAGGCATAGGTATAGGATGAACTATAACAGACGATTTGTGCTATAAACCATCTATGAAGGTCTATCACAGACGGTTGGAACTGTTTGTGATACTCGCCAATCACAGGCGTTTGGTAACTAGAACCGTCTGTGATATATGAGTATCACAGATGGTTTTTATTTCGAGCCATCTATAATAGTTTTCTTCACAGACGGTTCTAGTTACAAACTGTCTGTATTGTTTTTATCACATACGGCTCACAAACCGTCTGTGGTAACCTCCGATTATCACTGACACATAAAGACAGGTAGTTCAAAAAATCGTCTGTGATGATAGTTCCGAACCGTCTATAATAATCTTTTTTTTGTAGTAGTGGCACTGTGTATGTGCAGAGTCAATCGATCAGCTGGTCAGATAAGATCATAAGATCAGCAGTAATAAGTTTGTTTTTTCCCCTTTCAGCTATCAGTCTAATCGGGTCTTAGCTTAGAACGATTCAAGCATTTTGTAACAATGAAGTTGGTAAAGAGAGTTCGTTCCAAAGAGCTGTGTTGGCTTCCGCGAAATTTAGTTCTATGTATGAGAAAGAATTTCTTCGACTTTTGGACGAACAATCATGGAGGGACTTTTCGACGACGAATCTAATGTTCACATCCTTCTCTAAGTAGTTTTGTCTGCAATAGTAACCAAATTTACCAAAGTTTGATTTCAAGCATACCAAGACCTCATAGTTTTAGATGGATGGAGTATGATGCATGCCAATTTGCCAATGAAATTCCACATGACAAATAGCTACTGAGCTAGTAACAATTGGATAATTGGCAAATTGTGTCGATGGCTAAGGAATAAGGACTGGTGGTAGGGGTTACTTGCAAGGCACCCTTAGGAGAACATGGCCAAACAGTCGACACCACCACCACTCCAAGAAACGGCTAAAATGCTAGATCCAGGAGGAGACGTAGGCGTCGAGTGAGTGCGATGATGATCTTGGCTGGCCCATCTGCTCGTGCCGGTGCCCAGTCCCTGTTTCTAAGGATTGCATTGCATTATTCATTCTTAAGTGGGTGGTCCTTGTGTAGAACCATGTGTCACGGGCAACCCAAATGCCTGCTTAATCTGTTCTCATCTGTACGCACTGAAAGAGAAAGTACGCTCCTCCTTGCTTCATCAGGATGGATCGTGTTGCTAGCTTCTCTTGGATGATGATAATCAGATGCACTCATGCTCTCTCAAAAAGGAATAGGAAAAAAAAGGATAACGAGTTGCATCCTTAGCAGAGCCCGGAGTCCGGAATGGAAGATCTTCTCTGGTTCTGAGTCGATGAACAGCTTTGCATTTTGTAATTTCAACGTAGATAATAGACCTAGCCGAAAACTATGATCTCTCATTCTCATAATAACAATACATGGTTTCATCACAAAAGAAAAATAGATGTTTTCCATTTAATGGGCGGCAAGAGCATTGCCCGTTCATTAAAGAGAGAGTAGAGTTTCAAAGATACAACATCCTACATGTCTATACGGAGATGAAAACA
Organism: Dendrocalamus sinicus; assembly: GCA_036346575.1. Taxonomy (NCBI): domain Eukaryota; kingdom Viridiplantae; phylum Streptophyta; class Magnoliopsida; order Poales; family Poaceae; genus Dendrocalamus; species Dendrocalamus sinicus. Next base: position 153,019 of record JAYEVI010000505.1, read on the forward strand.
ATACGTGGCTAATCTTTGTAAAATGAGATGCACTGTAGGTCCCCAGTTCCCACGTCCTGCAAGTGAAATTGCTTCTTTTTCAGATGGGAACAATATATCGTTTGGGAACGGGGACCCTAACAGCAGCAGCACTATCGGGTTCAGCTCCAGCCTCAGGAGCAGCCAAAGCACCACCTCTGCAAAGACTGGCGCGTATTGGATCTGTAAATTTGAACTCTCAACCAGACAAAGGCCAGCTTTTGGTTTTTTCAAAAAAAAATCAAAATAAATAAGATAGTTTTTTAAAACGAATTCTCTAAACAGTTTCTCGAGTGTAAATCCATATATACTGTCCGCATCAACTTCTCCACAGTCTGCTGTCGTTTAAAAAAACGTAATCCAAAGGCTCATCATACACGGTCCAAAAAATAGGGCCAAAGATCACTGTTGCCCATAGCTTCCCGGCCGCTATGCCATGCTAAAACTCCAAAAGATCCAATCAGGGGCTCAAGGAGTCAAGGCTCACCCCAATCCAAGTCCTCACTTCCCAGCTCCCACGTACCGATGATGGGCGATGGTAGCTAAGGTAGGGGACTAGGGGAAATGGGCAATGCTGCCTGCCTGATCCCAGCTTGCTCTTTCGTCTCCCATCCAGACTATCATCCCTTCCGACGCCTTGGTGTGTACTGGCTTGAGTATATCATAAAAAAAATAATCAAAATGAACATAAATTGAACACCACCAGCAGCTATCAAGGCCACACCGAATGTGAAATTTGATTTTTGAAAATCGATATTCTATCGATGCAGCTCGGTTTCAACATTCTGAAACGGGAGTTGGGGTTAAACGGTACAACAATCAGCAACCGACAACGCTATAATCTTCTATCGGTACACAGAAATAGATTAATCTGAGCTCAAGACTAGACCTAAATGCTTTTTCGTTGATACTCCACACGGGGAGATGTATAGGCCAGGGCAGGGTGCACAGACACCGCAACAGTCACATGCTACTACAATTAATACAACTCTGCTTTATCTACACAGCCGCGCTTCCATGCTCCTCATCGGTCACATGGGAACTCATTGTCGTCTTCTTTCACCTTAAACGGCTCTGGATGACGGCCAGAGCAGTAAAGATTCCACATCTTGAAGTATGCCCTCTCAAGGTTTCGAACCTGAAAACAGTTTGCAAGCAGCACTAATCAGAATTGTTGCCAAGATGAGATACGTCTAGGGTTATCACACAAGAACATTTTGACTGTCATGCAGAAATAACTTACCCATCGGGCTGTATCAAATAATGGACAGGTCAGACGAACTTCTTTAAGCTTATTGGTCAGTGCTTGGAGTTTTGCTGGATTTGCTGCCAGTTCAACTGCTCTATCTTCGTACTCCTTCATGCTACAACCGAAACGGGAAGGGCAAATTATGCATCACACTGTCCCAGACAGCTTACAAATGAATCAGGTTCTGCCCAATGCTTACCTGCTAACAATCATCTCATCCCCAAGCCCAGTCGCTAAACAGAGGGAACCAGCTACTCTGGTTGCCATTTTCTCTAGTGGAAGTGTGATCATTGGCAATCCAGCCCATAGAATGTCAGTACCAGTTGTGTGTGCATTGCAAAGGGGGCTGTATAATCCAGGAAGTTCACAAAGATCCAAAATACAGAAAGTATCAGTATGACGTGCTGTGCTTATCACGCAAAACAAATGAAACAACTGGTTAAGTACATACGTGTCAAGGAAAAGGTCTGCTAATTCACTTCGTCGGATATGCTCATGTTTCATAGCAATATCTGTGAATATGATCTGGTCAGGCCTCACTCCTCTTGCAGCAGCATCTGTATATAATAGCATTCCAGTATCGTAAATGTTAAATTCAGTGTGTTCATATGATTCTTCTTTTTCCATATGAAGTGCATAGATGACCGAAAAGTTCAGACAACTGAGATAATTCTACTTACGTGCTTTTACTCTCATTTCGCCAGCAGCTGGAAACCTTAAGAGCCATAATACACTGTTTGGAACACGTTTGAGGATATTACACCTTCAAAAGATAGTCAATCAAGATTAGCAGCGTCTCTAAAAAATGCCACTATGAATCTAACTATGCTTTCAGAAAAATGCATGAAAAAATATGAAGTTATAAGGAGGTACAGATAGTAGACAGTTACCATGTATCAAATATTTCTGGATCCATCTTGTAAAGCTGATTAAAGCATGCAAACAGGAACTTATCCTCCGGTAACCCATAATCTGATCTTTTATGCGGGCACACGGGACTAAAGACATCACAATTTTTCTGGTAGATTAGCCATAGTGAGAATAACATAAAAACAAGAGCAAAAATAACATAAGGAAACATGAAGAGTACCTGTTTGTAATCATTGACGAAATAGCAATGTGGGAGATGGACAAGCTTTTCAGAATATATATGTGCATAGCGAGTCGGAGAAACAAACTGGAAGGATGTTACAAAACAAGGATGACAAGTCAATTGAAAGCACCTAGCCAAGAAATTGTTGAGCATCAAAAGTTGGATTACAATCAAACACTCAAACCTCGTCTGTAACCAAGTAGTCTATGTAAGAAGCACCCGTTGTCCCTGGGAACCCCATGTATGAAACTTGAATAGGTGCTGGTTGCATCGCAAAAATTTCATTCCTTGCACCCTATTAAATTGAATGCACACAGTGAAGCAGAATGACAATAAGTCAATAAAACTTACCCGTCAAGCCAGTTTCTAATTAAAAGCATACTTCACATTATATTTCCAAAAGATATTTGATGCTAGCGCCTAGCAACTTCTATCATATCAGATGCCCCACCAATATGACTATATGGTACGTACAAGAAAATGCCATTGCAGAAAATGGAATGGACAAAAATCAGAGGCTCAGAGCAATAGCAGGAGGTCGTCATTGGACAGAAATGAACGTAGCAAGAACATTAAAGGGATATGAAAAGGAAAAATGTAAGCATTACCTTTGTGTAGCCATTAAGATTGATTAAAATTTGTACTTTGTCTTCATTTATCATTTTGGCAATCACATCAGACGCCATGGCAGACACATCAATGAAATGCTCTGCCTCAGACTGGATACGCTGCCTCCATTCAGTGCCATCATTTTGACTCAACGCATAGCAAAAAACCTGCCATGCCAATTTATCAGTTGTTGATATAATAAGACAGTACGGTGTAGAGAAGTGAAAAAAGAAAGGTGAACGACCTCGACGTTGTCACGGTCATGCATTCCAAATACTGAACCCATGAGATGGGAAAGTGGATGATTACCAAAATCACTACTCACATATCTGTAATATTCACAAGAGATTCATATTATTAAGTTGTTGCAGGAGGCCAACGTATATGACAGCAGTGTCTTCAGGTGCGTACCCAACCCTGAGTCGACCATGTTTACCCTCTGCCCTCACAGGTAAAGGGTGTGGATGGACAAACGGTGGCAACCCAAAGCGAGAAGCAATCAATGAGCACTGGACGGCGTATTTACGGCTGCCAAGCAAACAAAATAAGTTGTAAATAACAAAGTACAAAATCTCATCGATAGTGCAAACACCAGCTCAATAAGAGGATAGATACCTAATTTCCAAGGCGAGCATTGGATCAATAGGATAAGCAATAGCATGGAATGGCTGCACACTTGGCAGAACCGACATCTATTTAAAAGAAACAAGAGTTTGGTAATGATATTTCATTATTCAACTTTATCCTACTCATATTACATTTTAGGAAATGAAAATTGATCAGAAAGGATCACCTTTATTTGCTGTTTGATTATCTCTTCAACTTCATGGAACATGGTATCTCTGTTTTCCCAGTCACAAACACTCTGCAGTGAAACAAACAAGTTATCAATATTAATTATTGTCTTTTATTCAGAAAGATCAGGCTCTTGAGGTCAATCTGTCGATGACTTGAAAATAAGGCCATTGATCACCACCATGGCAACAGTGACCACGAAATTGAACAAGCAATAATAGGGAGAAAAGACTCATGGTTGCAGACCAGGGGTTTCAACAACTAGACTGAAAAGTTAAGAGTGCTATTTTATGTGCCTAGGCCCTAGTGACTCATGATTTTCACCTCTAGAGACATGCTGTTCTATTAAGCTGGTTACAATCTAGATCTAGGTTGCAGGAAGTGCAATTATTTTTTTAAAAAAGGAAAACTGAAAAGCAGGGAAATTTTTAACTGTTTCTTTATGTCATTGTGCATAGCTGTAATTGTATGTGAATAGAACTTAGCATCAAATGTGAAATCTGCAAACTAACATAGATGTTCATGCCAACTTTTTACATGACAAAAAGTACATAGCAAGAAAGTATATTAGTATGTTAGTTTCAAGAAATATGCTGACGAGTAAGGACTCTAATGATCCAAATGTAATGTTCCATAAATATCGTTCCTAAGGACCTAATTGCGCATACAGAAAAGGAGTTAAGGAAAACAGAATAGAGGGAGAGAGGTGGGGGTTCCGTTGGTTGCTGACCAAGTCATGCGGTGGGGGAGCTGGGCCGGGCTTATAAGGAGAGGAGGGGTTGGGGGAAAGCTGGAAGCCATAGCCGCCGCCCCCTGGGAAACCCTAGTCACCAATTTCGTCGTTCCGGCAAATCTTCGGGCTGTAGGTAAAATTGTCCTAGACCTTGTTTCCCTGTTTTAGGCCATTATAGATTAGTTTTGAGGACGTGCATACCAGTTTCGTTGTTCCGGCAAATCTTCAGGCTGTAAGTAAAATTGTCCTAGACCTTGTTTCCCTGTTTTAGGCCATTATAGATTAGTTTTGAAGACGTGCTAGTTCTGGACAGGGAAGATGGGTGGTGTTGGAGGCGAGTTTTGGGTGTTGTTCGTTAAGGTTTGCTGTCCTATCATGTAGGTGAGTTTTGGGATAGCTATGTCCTGTTTCATAATTTTGCCATATTATGACTACTGTAGATAATTGTTTAAGGTTTCCATAGAGTGCAAGAACATGGGATTTTATCATGTTTGGACCAGTATATTAATAAATATATAATTGTTAAGCCTGCTGTCTAGTAAAACAACATAACAGACTTCGGGGTTAAAAACAATGGCTTAGATGGTTTAATTAGGGTTTCTCGCTAACTAGGAAAGTGTAGCAAATATTGTGTAGATTCCAAAAAGTATATGGTTTCCCATGTTATGGCCTCTGAGCTAAAAGTTACGATATTTTGATCGCCAAGACAGCAAGGAAGGTTGCCCGGTGAAAAGGGGTTTGTTGGGCTGGGAAGTGCGTAGAAGCGATATTGTTTTTGTTTGATGTTTTGTACTGCTGTAGCATATGTTGGGTTCAGATATTTACTGTAGGTGAGGTCTCTACGGGGTTGGTATCATCCACACATCAATCCACTCCACATGGTTAAGGCAAACGTATGGTAGAACAATAAATGATTGTTTATTATTGCTTTGAGTAATTAAATTTACTTGCCATGCTATCTTTATATACATGAGTCTTGTTCCATATGATGTGGTTTGTTGAACATGAAAGGGCGATATTAATGGTTATTGATCATGTAGTATGTGGTACATGCGTAATGAAAATATTGCATCACTTGCATTAGAAGAGCATATGAGTCAGGTTGGTAAGTCACATAGGTTGTCCGGAGTGTATGAGCCAAATCGGTGAGAAAGCTATATGACTAGTCCGAGGCGCTTTTAAGTAAGACGTAATTCGGTAGGCACCTCCACAGAATGAAGGTAGAGGGTGTACATCGACAGGTATTCCCTCAGCTATACCGATATGAGCTTAAAAGATGCATATGGACATGGCATTACATTGGATTATGATTTATTGATGAAAAGAAAAGAAGAAGAGATAGTATTATGGTTAATAATAAATAACCTGAATATTGTTGATGCTATTGTTTTATTATATAATTGTTGAGTCTTGAACTCCACCCTTAATTATATTGTTATTTTAGATGAACTATGAAGCCGACATGCATGAGAAGGGAGGAGCACATGATCAATTCATGCACCGACGTTACTCCACTTATCACACGGATATTTAATCATTCATTACTAGTGATTTGATTTATTCAAACTTTAGCGGTTGGTTAATGAGTTCCCTTAGAAAATGATATCAGTATGGATGTTATCAATTAAGGTACTACTAGTCTTAATATTTGGTTTTTCTCCGTTAATGTTATTGCTTTATTGTCAACGTTAATCCTTGTTATTTTTACTATCGGCCATGTGTTTAAGTAAATATCTTCTGGAATTGTGGTTAAGAAATTACTGTTTGAAGTTGTGAAAGATGGATTAAATTGGTAAGGAGGAGAGACAGTGGTGACATTCTAGACTCATGTCGAGCTGTGGTGTTACACCATACTTCAGAATAACACATGGAGAATGTATTAAGTTGTACATATATATTGAGATTAGACAAATAGCCAGTTATGTGGAATAGATCTTACCTGTAAAGTATGCAAAAGATTGCACGTTGCTTCTGGAAAATCAGGACGCAGACGAAGAGCTTGTTTATAGCTAGCTATAGCTGCTTCTTGATGTCCACTACAGGAAGGGAAGATCACATTTCACGGAATTCAACTTGAAACAGAAGAACAATATAACAACTGGATGGCAATACCGAAACCATAATATTAGCTAGATTGCTAGACAGTACCTATCTTTGTAAGCTGAGGCTAAGTTGGCGTGGGCTTCCGGCATAGTTGGCCTGATTGTCGCAGCCTGTATGTAATCCTGAATTGCCTCAGCAACTCTACCGATCTCCTTGCACGTGTTTCCTCTATTAACCAGAGCATCAGCTGCGGTAGGATCTATAAGAAGTACTTCAGTGTAACATGCAATAGCATCAGCATAGTTTCCCTGATGCACACAAAGAACAACATTAGCAAAAAAAAAAGGCTATATATGGCTGCGCACATTCTAACTAAACCATGAGTAGAAAATTACGCATGCAAAAGAAAACCCAAACAACAAAAGCAATAAGTGCAATCATCTACAATATTATATAAAAAACGAAATCCTCAAGCTAGTACCTGCTGCTTGTATATTACTGCCAAATTGTTGAGTGGAGAAGACAACCCAGATGTAACAGCAATTGCTGCCTTGTAAAATGAAGCAGCAGCACTTATCATGTTCCTGCAATTTTATCTTAGTCTACATATGAAAAAAGCTACACCTCAAAGATGTTAAGTGTTACACATAAAAAAAGAATGAGAATCCCACCATTCCATGTAAATGTTTCCTAGGTTAGTAAGAGCTTGAGGATGGTTTGCCTGCAATACAAGGCATGACTGCACAAAAACAAGTGAATAGATTAGAACTACAACAAAATATAAAAAGTTAAAACAAAGAATTATAACATACTTGGAAGCAATTAATTGCCTCTTCTACTCTTCCAGCATCTTTAAGCGCATTACCCTATAAAGATAGAAGATGGTCAGCCAAGTAATCAACATAACTATAGTCTTCAGTATATTATGAACAGTAAGTGGTTCCAGAGCTTACCATGTTATTGTATGCTTCCACAAACCGAGGGTCACATATTATAGCTTGCTTGTAACAATGAATTGCCATATCAAGCTGGTGTTGCTCATAGTAAATAGTGGCAAGGTTACCTGCATGAAAATGTTCCCCCTTCCTTTGTATTACGAGGTATACTAAGGCTCTACTTTGAAGGTAAAGAAAGGAACACTCTTTTGTAAACTTGTGCATATCTCACCCATGATTAACATCTAAATAAATGGACTCAGAGAGGACAAATGTCACTCAATTAGCATCTACACACTTATGGAAAAATTGAAAAAAAAAATCTGACAAAAAAACTAGCGGTAGGTTTGGTCAGTATCCAATGGGTGTCATATAAATTTTGGCCACGACAAATGAAATTTGGCATTTTTTTGGTAGATGATCAATATTTGGCTTGCCTGGCATTCTTCTAGCTACTTTTGGGTGTTTGCTAGTCAAAATGTCAAATTCATAGGCACCGTTTACGGGCGCCAACAATTGGCAGCCTAATCCCCCTCTTCATTTCTCTATGGCAAGTGGGACTAGAACTTCTTGCCAATATTTGGCAGCCAACAAGATTAGCACTCGTTTAGTTTATGACCAATAAAAGTTGGCAATGCCAATAATCGGCATGTTGCTTGTTGGACAAAAACCAAACCTACCATGCATCCTTAAACACAGAGAGTAAAGCAAGATTGCGTACCATAAGCCATTGCATAGTCAGAGCGTGCCTGCAAAGCACGCTGATAACAAACAATTGCCTCCTGAGGCATTCCCATAGCCTGGTCAAGCCAAAAAAAAAACATCTGTGTTTGCTCCAAAACCAGTTGCTGACAACTTCCCAGGCCATATGCTACTGCCACAATTCATTAAACTTACCTTGTACACATTCCCTTGATTAAGATGCGCATCAGCAAAAGATGGCTTAAGTTTGACAGCTTCCTGCAAAATATTTTATAAGAAATAAGAATATAGCAATGGTACCACTCAAATCATTGGCCATCAACCTGATAGTCAAGAAGTTGAAAGCAAATCAAGCATCCTCTTTGTGAGAATATAACAAACAAGCACTATATGGAGCTATATACATCAAAGACTTTATCTTAAAATAAGCAAATAACTAGGGGAGCCATCTTGCCACGGAATTGGAGTGCTAGTATCGTGACACATAATGAGGTGCTGGAACACCATCAACACAGCCTCAATACATATCGGGACTGTTGTGGACTAGCACAACAAGGGAGCAATCATCCGTCGGAGAGAGATCAGACGGCGACGACTTGAAGTAGAACGGCGCTAGGTGAAGGAGTGCACCGATTGGAGGAATAGACCTAGAATAGCTGGTCAAGGGAACGACCATAGCTGGACTTAGGGACTAAAGACTTATTTATTCATCTTTGTCTTATTCATAATGGATACATGTTATCTCTTTTATAAAGACGACCCAACTTGACTCTTAAGAAATAATCTATAAGGAAACTTATCTCTAACAATCTAATCTAATAATAACTTGCCTAACTACTAGATAATACCAAACACCTAATAGATAGATTCCTAAATAACAACTCATGCCTAATACGTGTGGCGCTACAGTACACACGTGCTACAGTACTGTCCTGAGTATTATTAGACCATAACATTACACCCTTCGCGACGAGGTAGCTCGTCCTCAAGCTGCGGTGGTAGCCACCGTTGAAGACCTTCTGTTCTTCGCTGTTAGCCTTCAACTTCTGCAAGAGAGATGGTGCGACACCAAAAGCTATGGTGACTCTGATACCAATTGTTGTGGAATAGCACAGCAAGGAGGTAATCATCCGTCGAAGAGAAGTCAGACGGCGACGACTTAAAGTAGAATGGTGCTAAGTAAAGGAAGGCACCGATTAGATGAATAGATCTAGAATAGCTGGTCAAGAGAACGACCACAGCTGGACTTTAGGGACTACTGACTTGACTACTAAGAAATAATCTATAAGGAAACTTATCTCTAACAATCCAATCTAATAATAACTGCCTAACTAATAGATAATATCAAACACCTAAAAGAAAGATTCCTAAATAACAACCCATGCCAGATACGCACGTCGCTACAGTACTGACTCGCTATAGTACTTTCCTGAGTATTAGACCATAACAGAGACTATCAGTTTATTCATGTTTAGAATATATATATATATATATATATATATATATATATATATATATATATATATATATATATATATATATATATATATATATATATATATATATATATATATATATATAATCTGATACAGTGAAATCCATCTATGATATGGCAGCAGGTCGGCAAAGCCCAGCTATGATGCGCTCAAAGAATGTTAGCTGTTGCCACCAACCAGTTGCATCTCAACTCCATTGGTCAGATCTACTTCCTCGATACAGACTGCCACTGTTGATCTGCTTCCTTAGCGCCAACCACCGCAACACACCACCACTTCCCTTCGACCTTTACTGGCTGCCAGAGATTGGAGGATGTGGAGAGAAAGGAGGGACCGGAGGATTGGTACTCAGGATGGCCACTCATTCATGAAAGAAATGTGAGAGGAAAGTAGGGACATTTCGGTATGGGTGTTGGAAGCAAGAAAAAGGGGAGGAAAGGGAGGCGAGCATGTAGGCTCAAAACAGGGCCTATACTGGTTAAGGAGAAAAGGAAATAAAGAAAAGAAAAAAGGTCAAAGAAAATGGGCTGGGCCCTGTATGGTATTTATTCAAATAATATTAATACAACACTTTGGCCATTTACAGTCTCCACAGCAGTACTTTGACTGACAATTTCTAAAATGGTATGTTGTTACAAATGAAATGATAAAGCATATATATCATGAAAGCATATTTCACGATGAACCTAGTATACCAGTTTCATGTGGCCAGAGACATACCGTATATATTGATGGGCAAACCTAAAAATGTTTGACCAACATAGGTTTTAGCACAAGTTATATTTGAAATCGGTGGGAACATATTTCTTTAAAATTATTTCTATTTTTTATTCTTTTAAATATATCTGTATAATAATTTCTAGTTCTTGTTCTTTTAAATATATGTTACTGTATCGCCTTAGCATTGTTATTTGAAAAAAAACATGACGTACAGCCTTGCCTCAATGGCACAACTATAATCGTGCCCAACCATAATCGTCCCCAGGGATAGCAAAATCGGCGGTTACTGGCCCGTAACCAGAAAAACCGGTGGGTACCGGGATTTAAAAACCGGCCAAAATTTTCCCGGTGTGAATTTAAATTTATGACAGAATAATGAACTTCCAAGATTGGTTTAGACCTTTTCTGTGATAGATTACCGATTGTATGAATTAAATATGCATCAATTATTGTACTCCCAACTTCGGTTTTCTGTTTTTAGCGGTTTTTCCTTTTTTAGTAGCTTTTCCGGTTACTGGTTTTCAAACCACCCAAATTCAAAAATTGATTCATGAATTTCGTCCGGTTTTTTGGGGTTTTGGTACTGCCTGATGGCCAGGTTTCCCTCCGGTTCCGGGTTTTCTATCCCTAATCGTGCCCAATATAAGACCAAGAAAAATATATTGAGCTTTCATTTCTTTCATTTCACCTTCTCATTTAAGGTCTCAATGGCACCTGGGAAATTCATAAGGGCCTGAATATAAGCGAGATGTCAAATTGTCAAGGAACAGCAAGCAGCTAAACCAGAATTTACAAGAGAGAAGTCCATTTGAATGCTCTGTTACTCACAGGATCAAATATTCAAATGCAGTGTTGTGGGAAACATTATACGCTTGACGGAAGGATAGGGTACCGCTAAGCGATTAATCGTGATACAGCCAATTAAATAGAATTTAACAGACAATTAAGCATTCTTATTAATATATTTATTTCTACTTAAAATTAATTACAAACTTTTTATTTACCCAAAATTATTGTAAACTATCACTCTACAAAACATTATTTGCCGCGTTTTACATTTCATTGCTTATACTTCATCCATATGGTGATATGGTGCATCCTAGTATGAACAACATTACACAACATTACAAACTAATTAGCGAGTAAAAATAAGGTATTTCGATGACTAGCAGCATTAATAGCACTCCGATTATATTATTCGTGATGGTTTAGTCACCGTCACCGATTAATCGGCCAAGTCGGCCGTTTTTCACAACATTGTTCAAATGTCAATACTCGGTACACAACTACAGATTGTTTTTCACAAATTTAGACAGCCAGATACACCCTATTTTGTTGCCACTCAACAAAGTATCAAGTTCAGTCACACACAGAGCACAGGAACCCATTAACTAGATGTTTTCTACACAATATACTCCTCTTCCCACTCTTGGATTAATGAATTAACATGTTCTACATAACATTTTTCATTTTTATAGCAATAAACTAGGTGCCCATAACAACCTGTAAAACGTTTAAATCTACTAACACTTTCTTTCTTAACCAAACAAGGTAGCAGCATCCTTTTCTTTTGTTTACCTACATTGAAACTGAAGTATATAGCATTCAGGTTGAAGCATGCTTAATATGCATAGTAGATATTTCACTTTTCCACCAAAATCTCCCATCATTTATCATTGCATCATTTACCTTATAATACAGCAGAGCCCTATTAAGGTCCCCAGCCTCCATGAACAGGCCAGCAAGATTTGACCATGCAATTGCAAAGTGTGGATCTATGCGTAATGCTTCAAGGTAGCAAGTATAAGCCTGAAGATGCAATCAGAATGAAATGAAAAGGATCAGTCTATTGTACCAGTTGCTATTGAAGCCTAGAACATAACTTGTTACCTCTTGCACAAAACCCTGGGCTTTCATTAGATTCCCCAGATTACTATGTGCATCAACCTAAATCACAGCATAAACAATATCAGCACATAGAATGAATAAGTAGAATTACTGGAATTTGGAAACATTGAATATACATAGTTACATACCAAACGTGGGTTCAGAGCAAGTGCTTGTCTACAGCATTGTGTTGCATCATTCAATCTTCCTTTGCGTGTATATGCACTTGCAAGGTTTGACCATGCATCACAAAAATTTGGACGTAGCTACAAGAAAAGTTCACAAATGAGAACATATTCCATCTCTCTTACAACCTTGCAATTGCACATTTGCACAATTATCTTAGAAACAGTCAAAAATTTAAAATTTCAGTGAACTGAAAGGGCAAAGAGCAGTCAGATCCAATCGAATAAATGATGAACCATGTAAAGATGACATGCACTCAACAAGATAGAGATGAACATTTAGCATAAGAATAATGGGGATGGATATTTAGATCAATGGAACTAATAAATCATCTTAGCACAATAGAAATATTTGTAAAAAAAGTGAAAACAAATCCCAATTACATTGGCAGATGAAATAGAGTCAAAACATAACTTAAATCAAAAGGAGACTGTGCAGTCTACATTGCAGACTTCTCAATGATGTAATGAAGATGCAAAAAATTCGTATTAAAAAATAGGAAGGTAAAACAACTGATACTTCCATAAAGGCTAACAAATTTCAGCTGATTTTAAATTGATCCATCACTATGGCTAAATAGTAAACAAATAGTACAGATATCATAATATTCTTTCCTTGTCCATTATTAGGCCCTGTACGATTGCAGCTCCAATTCTTATACCAAATTTCACAGTTGACTAAACCCTACAATCAACGATAAAAAATGAACATTTCTGCAGAAATAAAGTGAACACATTGCAGAGTATAAAATGATTTGGTGGTTAGACGCGAAACAACAATATAACAGGAGCATCAGGCACATTTAGATATTAAGAAGTTCTTTAAGGGCACAAGAAGCACAAAACAAAATTAAAAGTTGGAAAATATAACACAAACACACCTGAATAGCCGTTAGATAATAGCGAATGGCAAGATCAACGTCGCCCTTCTCCTGCATGACAAAATAAAATGCATCGGTCCTGGAATTTCAGAGACCATCCAAAAAAACATGTCCATTTCTCATAAGATTTTTCTTAATTGTTCAATGAATTACCTTCCAAGCATTTGCCATGTTTCCGTAGCACTCTGCAAATTGTGGGTCAATAGCAAGGGCCTCTTCATTCTTTGCAATGCACATATCATAATCACGAAGCTACAAAAGAAACAAGAATTTTAGTGATGAATTTGGAAGGAAGAAAGAACATGTCGCAGCATCAAAATATTAATAACCTGGTAATAAATAGCCCCAAGGAGAAGTAGGTTATCAGTGCGACGTGGATTCTTCTCGTGAACAACATTTCCATGCTCCAGTGCCTGGCTATATTTTCCTAATCTATAACTCTGATGTGCAAGAGCCAAGTGCCCCTCTTCATCAACTAAATCATTTGAAGAACCAAGAAGTGGAAATTAGGATATCAACTAAAAGTAAAATTTACAAGGTACAGACCACATGCAGCCTTTATCTATGATTTCAATAACTACACCACTTAATCTCAAACAATGCAACAGGTACATTCTGGTAGCTTAAAATTCGTAGCACCAACTTGCCTCCACCAGCACGACGTGCCCAAGCAAGGGCCAAAAACAAGCATCAAAGATACAGCTTCTCATGGCTTACCAAAGGGCAAAGGAAATGTTGTAAAATGCAAACCAACCAAGCTCTAAGATAATCTAATACAATCTCATGTGACTTTAAATTGTGGTTCATTTAAAAATAAAAAAAAACAATGCTGTAAACATCACACCTCATGAGTATACTTAAGCATGACAACTTATGGAGCAAAAAGATAGAACATTCGGAAGAAACTGAATAATTAAGTTTTTTTTTAACAATCTCCATTACTCACCACAGAACACCAACAAAATGTATATAGAAATCTAAAACACAAAATATGGAAATAACCACAAATCCCTATAGCAATACACAGGTGCTTCTCATATCTAATACTATTACCACTATACAAAATTCTACTAGGTTATTGACAAAGATTACCCTTATTGCTGGAAACTCATGGGCGAATCAACAGTAGAACCACAGTGACCCCAGCGCTTTTCATCGGCCAGGCCATAGAAATGTTTTGATGTCCCTCTCTCCCCCACTATGTCTTTCTCTCTGCGTTTTTTAAATCCCCAGCAAAAATAAAGGATACGTTTTAAATTGTAATGTATATTGATACATAAGATTTCATTAAAACATAACATAGGAACTCCCTCCCTCCCCACAAAAATAAAGGATACGTTTTGAATTGTAATGTATATTGATACATAATATTTCATTAGAAGATAACGTAGGAATGCAGCTAACAATATTCAAAGCACAGCTAGTCCTACTACGATTAATTCCGCTCTACCGTTGGTCTAACTGAACTGAATAAAACATTCCAATTTTCTCTAATTCCTGCCTTAGAAGCATATTAGTTAGGCCCCGTTTGGCACAGCTGCACTTCATAAGTGGAGCTGTTTTTTTTTTACTTCACAAGTGGAGCCGGGTGAAGCTACTTTTTTCAGCTCTTTGGGTGGAGCTACTTTTGTCTCAGCAGGTTTTAAGGAACTCCTTGGGTGGAGCTATTTTGCTTTACCCGAGCTGGTGGTGGAGCTGTGCCAAACGGGGCCTTAGTTAACTTGTTGGTTTCCAGAAAAAAAAACTAGATAAGTTTATTTTTAATATAATATAAATAAATTTAAATATAATTTCAAATTAAGTTCGTGATTTTACTGTGGTACACAGGTAAACTTAATACACCCAAAAATGATTTCGTGAATCTACTTAATAAAAGAAAAAAGTAATCCCATACAGAGCCTGAGGAAACCAGTAGTAGTACGTAAGGTTATTGACTTAATAGCTCACCAACCCCTGGAAACCCGAACAATCACATCAGTTCCGCAGATAACGCAAACTATCAAAAACCTTAGGCACTCCTACAGAAGACAAAATATCGATTTTCCACTCGAAATTGGGACGAAGGACTTGTAATCCGCTAGTAATATATAAACCACCAGAACACGTATAGATCCCAAAACAACATCTTCCACAAATCTGGGTAAAAGTACAACATTTGTCACAAAAAATCCACCTAGCTTCCCACAAACCATACCGAGTTATGATCCTTCCCACCCTAACAGAAAGGAAACTTCCTGGCAAATTGGCGACCTTAACACAGACATGAACTTCCATGCCCCGAATCCCCACCAACTCAGCATTGCTCCGGATTCCACACATCCCAAAATCGAACCAGCAGGAGGGATCAGCGGAGCTGCTCACCCGCGAACTGCTTGGACTCCGCCTCCGCCCTCGCGTCCACGGACACAGGGGGCAGCAGGAAAAACGACGCCGCCACCGCCGCCGGTGCGGACCCCTCGGGAGCCGCCCCCGCCCTGCCGCCGAAGCCGAGCCAGCCGCCATTCCCACCTACGCCGCCGAACACCACAGGCGCCGCCGCGAGCGGCGGGGCCGGGTGGCGCGCGTCGCTCTGCAGCGAGAGCATCGCGCGTGGGGAGGGGGGTGCCGCGCGCGAACCCTAGATCGGACGGCCCAGACCGCCGCCGCCGAATCCTAACTCGCGCGGGCGCGAGAGGGGAGCGCGCGGAGGTTTGGGAGGTGAGAGGGAGAGTGACGTGATGGACGGGGACGGCGTTGGTTTGCGGGATGGACGGGGAATTGGCGTTTCGAGACTCGGAGAGAGAAGATTTCCGGAGGCGGTGGAGATTCTTTTTTTCTCCCCCCTTTTCGTAGCGCGACGAGGGAACTCGCGGTGCGGAGCCAGGGAGGGTGAGGGCAAAACGGGAAAGGGGGAAGCCCGAGACAGGGGAGGTGCCAGGTGTCCCAGTGCAAATTGTCTTGTTCGCATCGCACAAATCGGCGCCTTTTCTCTCTCTCTCTCTCCGCTTTTTCTTTCGCTTTGCATCTCGGCGCCGGTGTCCCAGTGAGGTGGTGCATGCACGAGAATGAATTGCTTTGCTTGCGGGTGAAGGTTTAGTTGGATTTTTTTATTGTGATCCATAGCTTTTGATTTTAATATAGATACTTGTATGAATAAATTAAATATTGATAAAATGATTTGTCGCTTTGAAAAGGTTATCTTTTTCATGTCACTAACAAATTTGAGGACTTCATAGAGTTATGAACTTTGTCTGAATTTGTGGGCTAATATAGCTTACATTGAACTTAACTCTAATTTTGACTCTAAATGATAAGGCAAAGTCATATCGCAAATCCAAGCAAAAAATACCATCAGAGTCACTCTTCTAAGAATAATGGTGTCATTGTTCGTATATAAGATTCATTCTGAAAAACCCTAAAATTTCAAACCAGAATTTTCCTTGTTTTTGCTGAATTTTGGTTGAATTTCTGGAAACTTTCCCTTTTGGAAAAGTTCCCGCTGCTGCCGCCTTCCTCTTTCGGCCGGCGCGTTTTCCCCTCTCTCAGACGCCCCGCTCCTCCCCGCCTCTCTTTCTCCCTGGCGCCCTCCCTCCGCTCCTTCCTTCTTCCGCAGCGCCTCCCCGCTCGCTCCTCCTCGGCGCGCGCCGCGCCGCCCGCCTCCTCGCAAGACGCTGCGCGCTGCGCCGCCGCTCGACGCCACGCCGCCGCGCCGCTCGCGCTTCGTGGTCTCTCGCGCCGTGGTCTCGCGTCGCGCGCGCTGCCCCGCGCCGCCTGCGCGATGTGCGTGGACGCCATCGCGCCACGCCGCCGCCGCCGCCCGGCCCACTGCCACCGCGCGCTTCCTCTTCCATGGCGCGACGCGCTCTGTCCATGCCGCGCCACTGCTCCGTCGCGTCACGTCACAAAGAACCGTGCAGGCCGCGCGCCACCCCTTCCCCTGCGGAGGAGATGCGCTACCTGCTCCCCATCCCGCTGTTGACCCGGCGCCCTTGCCCGTTACCTTCTCCCCTAAGGATCCGCTCCCCTCACCCGGGCATAAAAAGCCCCCTTCCTTCTCCGCACTCCCCCTTTGCCTCCCGAGCGACTCCACCTCCTCCACTCGCCTCCCATCACCCCAAGGAAGCTCCCCGAGCTACCAATTGAACTCCCGTCGCCCGTAGCGCCGCCGCCGTCTTCCCCTGCGCCGGCAAGCCCCGCAAGCATATCTCCTTCTCCCTCCCACCTTTTCTCGATTGCATTTGCCGAGAGTATCCTCCAACCCTACTGATCACATTTCTGTACTCTTTTGGCCAGGAAAATCACCGCAGAGCTCCGGCACCGACGACCCTCCCCGGCCGCCGCACCCTCTCCGTGGCCAGCTCACACCGCAGCCTCCTAGCTCCCATCGCCCTCTCCACCGCAAAGCATCCGAGATACTCCCCTCTGTCTCCCTCTCTCTCCTTTAATCCCCGCAAATCCTAACTACCCAAAATGGGTTCTCCATGCTCCGCTCTACCCGACGGTACCCTCCGTTGCCGCCGGGAGTCACTACAGTCGCCGGAGAGCGGAGGCGCCGCCGCCTCTGCCTCTCTGCTGCGCGCGCACGGCCGGAGGAAGAAGACGATGGCGTGGCCGCGTCCCCGTCGTCGGATCCCCCTACCACCTTCTAATCTCAGCCGCCCACCTCCTCGTACCGTTTCGGCCGTCCCTTATAACAGCAGCCGTCCGATGACCATAAACACCCCACTCCCCCTCCGTCCGATCCACCGCGTACCGCTTCGCCCCTCCGTTTAATCTTGGCCATCCGATCTTCTCCCCGCCTCCATCTGGACCGCTCCGCCGCTCCCGCCCCGCTGCCGTTCGTCCCGCCACGCGGCGGGCATCCGCCCGCTTGGCGCATTCATTGGCCGCCGCCCCGCCCGCCAGCCTCCGCACGCGCAGGCGGCGGGCTGCGCGGTTTGATTCTGGCCGAGTGGGCTGGGCCGCACTGTAGCCCCGGGCCGGCTTTGCACGGTTCACATCTTTTTCCCCAGACTTTTCCAATTATTAAATCCCAGAAAATTCAATTAATTCCTAGAAAATCACAGAAAATCCCAAAAATTCCCAAATTTCACCACTTTGCTCCAAATAATATCCTTGACCCATTTGTGACCTCCATTCCACCAAAATCATTCCAGATAAATTCCTAAAATCTTCCATTTGGAGATTTATGCATTTTACTCCTTTTTAATTAGTTTATTTTTCCTCGCTTGATTAGTCTCAAGCTGGATTTAATTATTTTATGTGTTTGCGCTAGTGTCGGAGATCCCGAAAGCTCAAGTGCAGTCGCAGGATCCAGGCGTTTCTTCGTTCGAGCTAGCTGAGATCATCCGGATTGACGGCAAGTCCCAAACCCTTTGATCACGTTGCAACCCATGTTATCTAATTATGCTATTATGTTATTTGCATTGAGCTTATTGTGAAATGTTAATTCAAAGTAAAATAAAATGTTTAGAATGACCTGTTAAGTAGTTAATCCTACCACCGACAAATGTCATGTTAAACTTGTAGCCGTACCTTTGTAACCCTAGAAATAATTATCTGTTAATCTAGATAACTGTAAGATATTATTATCACTCAAAAGTCTTATACTAATAAGATCGTGGCAGCGAGCCAACAGAATTTGTAAAACCCGACTCTAAGGTAGGGTAGTATGGGACACCGTATCTTAGAGCGAAGAGTGCCGACGTGCACAAGGTAGGGTAAGGGGGTTGTGGTGCATCGCAAGATGATTATTCACCCATCTCTTACCCTAGGATTGAAGGAATGGGGGTTGTGGTGCATCGCAAGATGATTATTCACCCAACTCTTACCTAGGTTGGGCGCGGGCCCGTAAGGTTGCGGGCCATGTGAAAATATAAGGATCAAATCCTTACGAGCAAATGTCATAGCAACCGCTCAACCACAGGTGTTGACTTGTCAACCCTGGTTTAGTGCCTGCTCAACTTAAGTGAAACCCTCATTAGGTCCCCACAACTCGCCCGAGGGTGTGCGGAATTATTACCTATCGGGTGAATTGTATACCAAGAGTTGAGCAAAAAAGACCGGTTCCTTAACTCACCATGAGGGTTAAGGATGCGTGTGGGTAAAGTTGGGCAGCTCACAGAGTCAAATAGATGGTATTCGAATACGCCGTGTTCTTAGGTTGTTGGAGCTGTGTCACTTGGGTGATTCCAGCCGCGAAGCTTAAGTAGTTTTGTACATGCTTTAATTTGATTTAGTTGGTTAATTAACTCTTCATGAAAACCCCTGAGATCTTAAGAAGTAGTTTTGGGTCCATTTTATTAAAATGTTTGCAAATAAAACTGCATCCACCAAATGTAATAAACCAAGTATATTCCCTTCCTTTGATGTTCCGTGCATGTAGTAAGTTAAGGTCCCTTTGGGACATGCTGAGCGGGTTGTTTGGCTCACGGCTTGCTTAATCCACTCTTTAGAGGATCAAGACGAAGGTGAAGGTCTCCCCGTTGAGGAAGTCCCGAAGGATCTCTTCTTCGACGAGGACCCGTGGCTTTAGGTCTTCGCCGCGCTCAAGCGGTTCGAAGTCTTTTGTAATGTAATTATACTTTGGGCTTGCACGCCCATTGTCAAAAATCGGATGTTATTCCATATGTAAAATATATGCTTTGGACTTTTGTTGTAAGCATGCAATGGTATACTTTGCGCGACACTCCATAATCGTTCAGCGTGAATAGTTACTGAATCGCCGTGTCCAGACGCACTTCGAAACGGGCGTTACAAGAAGTGGTATCAGAGCAGGCTCTTTGACCGTAGGTTGAGACCTAAGGCAAACTAGGAAGCGATTTTATCGCAAAACTTAATTTAAGCCATAAAAAGGGTTTACGAAAAATATAAGTATTATGGCTGTCTTTTTCCTCTCTTGTTGCTACCTTATCTATCTTAGTTTACTTCTGCTTAAGTTTTACTTTGGCAAAATATTTACTGTCTTACTTATCTAGCTTCAAAATTTCGCTTCTCGGCAGTTGGAGGAGTAGCCGTCGTTCGCTAGACTAGACTGACCCTGAGTTGTAGTAGTGCTTTTGTAATGCAAAGCAGGTGTAATCATGAACTCTAAGTGGTTTGTGTACCACTTGCATATTGTAAATCTATGTTCTTTATCCTTGTATGTTGTTTGCTTAATTATCAGTATCCCTTCTGTGTTCAAAGCTTTCTCCTGTCCCCTTTCGCTCTCGTTCTTACCTTTTTCATCCTATACTTACCTTGAAAATTCGATGTCTTACTTATCTCCTCTTGATTGCCAAAGCCGCTGCAAAGCTGACTTCAAGTTCCCAATTGGCAGATGGATTCGGCAGAGCAGAGTGGTCAGACCAACAGGCAGGGTGCACCTGCCACAGATCAAGCGACACTCGCCAGTGTGATAGCAATGTTGGAGCAGAACCGATACCAGGGAGAACAGAACATCTTACAAGTGTTAGATCAAGAGCCCGACACTTGAGCGATTAGCGGCAGATCGCCAGGTATCGAAGGTGGAAGTAATGCTCCTCGGGATGGTTCTCCAATTTCCACCCGATGGGCGGACTTTTCAAGACACGCCCACGGTCTCTTCCACCTCGGTGACCCCATAGTAGCCGAGGATTGGCTTGTGGACGTGGAAAGGAAGCTTCAAACAAAGACAATGTGATGACAAGGAAAAAGTGCTATACGCATCCCACCAGTTGCAGGGTACTGCAACAACGTGGTGGACCAACTATCAACGCACACTGCAGAACAGAGAGATTAGTTGGGAGGAATTCTCCAAGGCCTTTTGCAAGGCGCATATACCAGATGGCATCATGGAGGCTAAGCGCCGAGAGTTCCTGGCACTTAAACAAGGTGGACGAACAATCATGGAGTACCTGCATCAATTTAACCATCTTTCCAGATTTGCTCCAGAAGATGTTGACAATGAGGAAAAGAAGATGAACAAATTCCGAGCAGGACTACAGCAGTCTTTGAAGTTCCATATTTCAGCCATGAAATTCAAAGACTTGCATGAGATGGTAGACAACCTCATTAATTCAGAAGAGGCTAGAGGTGAAATGGAGGATTTTCGGAAGCGTAAGGCAGCGCACAAATCTCAGTCTCCTCATAATGCTCAGCGAAGCAAAACCTCGGGATCGTCTTCATTTCGACCCCAATCCTCCCGACAGTTTGTGAAGCTACCGAAGACCCAGTCTAGACAGTCTCAGCAGTATGCCACCCCCTTACCACCCGCCATCAAGTGCCCCACCTGCGGTGGCAAGCATCTTGCTAGCAGCTGTCCACGAAGGACAGATGCATGCTTCCATTGTGGAGAGACTGGACACTACAAGCATCAGTGTCCCAGGAGGAGTTTGAAATCAGATGGAGCTAAACTCCAATTCCAAAACCAGCAGCAGCAGGAAACAGAGTCACAATCAGGCTCTAGCACCCCCGAAGGAGGCTGTCCGCAGGTCAAAGCAACCGGACCTGAATCACCCGCAGGCATAGCCAATTTCACATCTGCGCAGTGTAGCAAAGGCCGCACTGCACCACATTCTATGCAAGGGTAAATCATGTGTCCGCAGAAGATGCAGATGAGACTAGTGACATCATTGCCGGTATGTTCCCAATCGACTTCATACCTGCATTGACTTTATTTAACCCTCGTGCAACGCATTCGTTTATTTCAAAGAGTTTTGCTTCAAGACATCGCCTACCTTACTTTCATTGCCAAGACCTTATGTGGTTGAAACCCCTGGTTAGAATGGAGTCCCACGGTGGTTAAAGGGACTTAATATAAATCCAAGGGGTAGATTTTAGAGCAGATTTACTGCAGTTAGACATGTCAGGGCTAGATGCCATTTTGGGCATGAACTGGCTATCCAAAAACAAAGGCAAGGTAGACTGTGAGATCAAGACAGTATCCTTGGTAAACCCGGAGGGTCAGAGAGTGATAGTGAAAACAGATCGAGAAGTACTGAAAGATGCCAGAAAGCGTATGATCAACATGATAGCAGCCACACCTGATCAAGTACCAGTAGTACAAGAATACCCTGATGTGTTTCCAGAGGAATTGCCAGGCAGACCCCCTGATAGACAAGTAGAACTTGCCATAGAATTGGTTCCAGGCACCAAGCCAATTGCCAAGCACCAGTACAGAATGTCAGCCAGTGAGTTGAAAGAGCTAAAGAAGCAATTAGATGAATTACAAGAAAAAGAATTCATACGACCGAGTGTTTCACCTTGGTCGGCCCCAGTTTTATTTGTGAAGAAGAGCACAAAGAGCATTTGCACATGGCATTAACTAGATTGAGAGAACATCAGCTGTATGCCAAGTTCGATAAATGCAGCTTTTGGCTAAAAGAATTTGCATTCTTGGGTTACATTAAATCAGAAGATGGAGTCAAGGTTGATCCAGAAAAGATTACCGCAGTTATGGAATGGAAGCAGCCCAAGACAGTGACGGAAGTGAGAAGCTTTCTTGGATTGGCGGGTTATTATCGTCGATTCATAGAAGGGTTCTCAAAGATTTCTCGTCCACTCACTCAACTATTGAAGAAGGATCAGCCCTTCGCATGAACAGATGCTTGTGAAGAGAGTTTTCAGTTGTTGAAGACCAAGTTGACGACCACACCAGTGTTGATTTTGCCCAACCTAGAGAAGGAGTTCCAAATCTATTGCGATGCTTCAAAGCAAGGTTTGGGATGTGTGCTTAGGCAAGATGGAAAAGTTGTTGCTTATGCTTCGAGACAACTGAAACCACATGAAGAGAATTACCCCACACACGATTTAGAGCTAGCAGCTGTGGTGCATGCACTCAAAATTTGGCTGCACTACCTACTAGAAAATCGTTGTGAGATATTCTCAGATCACAAGAGTTTGAAGTACCTATTCACCCAGCCAGAGTTGAACATGAGACAACAAAGATGGCTAGAGTTGATTAAGGATTATGACATTGAGCTTCAATATCACCCGGGCAAAGCAAATGTAGTTGTCGATGCCCTTAGCCGCAAAGCTCGTCCAAGCAAAGTCAGTCGATCAGAATACCCGCCAGAGTTGCAGAGAGATATAATACAACTGAATTTGGTGATCACTGAACAAGGCAGTATGGCAGTGTTAGAACTTCAACCGCTTCTGACAGATCAGATTAAGGCAGCACAAGATGAAGATGAAGAAATTCAAAAATTGAAAAAGGACATTCAAGAAGGAGATTCGTCAGAGTATGCGATAGACGAGCAGGGAATCCTTACCTTCCGTGGTCGCTATTGTATACCCGACAAAAAAGAATCGAGAGAGTTAATCCTATCTGAAGCCCATTCGTCTCAGTTCTCAAATCACCCAGGATGTACCAAGTTGTACCAGGACTTGAAGAAAAAAGTATTGGTGGAACCGGATGAAGAAAGAAGTGGCAAAGTACGTAGCTAAAAGTGATGTTTGCCAACAGATCAAGGTAGACCACCAAAAATCGTCAGGATTGTTGCAACCTTTGCCAATACCCGAATGGAAGTGTGATAGTATCGACATGGATTTCATTACTGGACTTCCCAAGACTCGTGAAGGATATGACGCTATCTGGGTCATTGTTGATAGATTGACCAAGGTAGTTCATTTCCTCCTGATTAAGCAAACCTACGGGAAGGACAAGCTTGCTGAGTTATATTTGACAAGAAGTGTGACACTGCATGGAGTTCCGAAGAAGAGTGTGTCAGATCGAGGAGCACAGTTTACACCCAAATTCTGGGAGAAACTACACGAAGCCATGGGCACAGATTTAAACTTCAGTTCAGCATACCACCCCCAGACAGATGGACAGACAGAGAGAACCAATCAGATTTTGGAAGACATGTTGAGAGTTTGTGCAATTGTGTATGGAGCAGCATGGAATACTTGTTTACCATTTGCTCAGTTCTCATATAACAACAGCCATCAAGCTAGCATCCAAATGGCACCGTTTGAAGCACTTTATGGCAAAAAATGTAGGACCCCCGAATTGGACAGAAACAGGAGAACGACAACTCATTGGACCTCAGATTGCTCAAGACGCAGAAGCACATGTCAGAATTGTCAGGGTTAGACTGAAGATGGCACAAGACCGACAGAAGAGCTATGCAGATAACCGCGGGAAGGATTTGAGTTTCGAATACATCAAGGTCACCCCATTCAAGATAGTCAAGAGATTTCAAGTCAAAGGCAAATTAGCACCAAGATATGTGGGACCGTTTCAAATAATCGGAAGAGTTGGGGAAGTAGCTTATCAAGTGCAGCTCCCGCCCAACTTGTCAAGAGTCCATAACGTGTTCCACGTATCCCAGCTTCGAAAATACCTACGACAGCCAACAGATGAAGTACCTTTGTCAGAATCGAATTGCAAGATGACTGCGCACATGCTGAAGAACCACTACAAATATTTGAAACATCAGAGAGGCAGCTCAGAAACAAGAATGTCAGATTTTGCAGAGTTCAGTAGAAGAATCACACCACGGATGAGGTCACCTGGGAAAGAGAGTCAGATTTGCAGCGAGATTTTCCAAACTTACTCCCTGGACCAAGTTAATCTCGGGGTCGAGATTCTTTTAAGGGGGGTAGGTTGAAAAGCCCCAAAATTTCAAACCAGAATTTTCCTTGTTTTTGCTGAATTTTGGTTGAATTTCTGGAAACTTTCCCTTTTGGGAAAGTTCCTGCTGCTGCCGCCTTCCTCTTTCGGCCGGGGCGTTTTCCCCTCTCTCAGACGCCCCGCTCCTCCCCGCCTCTCTTTCTCCCTGGCGCCCTCCCTCCGCTCCTTCCTTCTTCCGCAGCGCCTCGCGCTCGCTCTGGCGCTGGCGCGCGCCGCCTCCCGCCTCCTCGCGCTGCCTCGCGCCGTGGTCTCCCTCGCGCTCGTGGTCTCGCGCCGCGCGCGCCGCCCCGGCGCCGCCGATGTGCGTGGACGCCATCGCGCCACGTCGCCCGCCTCGCCTCCAGCCCACTGCCGCCGCCGCGGCGCGCGCGCGACGCGCTCTATCCATGCCGCGCCCACCGCTCCCGTCGCACCAAAGACGGCAGCAGTGCCGCGTCGTCACCCCCTTTCCCCTGTGCGGAGGAGATGCGCTACCTGCTCCCCATCCCGCTGTTGACCCGGCGCCCTCGCCCGTTGCCTTCTCCCCTAAGGATCCGCTCCCCTCACCCGGGCATAAAAGCCCCCTTCCTTCTCCGCACTCCCACTTTGCCTCCCGAGCGACTCCACCTCCTCCACTCGCCTCCCATCACCCCAAGGAAGCTCCCCGAGCTACCGATTGAACTCCCGTCGCCCGTAGCGCCGCCGCCGTCTTCCCCTGCGCCGGCAAGCCCCGCAAGCATATCTCCTTCTCCCTCCCACCTTTTCTCGATTACATTTGCCGAGAGTATCCTCCAACCCTACTGATCACATTTCTGTACTCTTTTGGCCAGGAAAATCACCGCAGAGCTCCGACACCGACGACCCTCCCCGGCCGCCGCACCCTCTCCGTGGCCAGCTCACACCGCAGCCTCCCAGCTCCCACCGCCACCTCCACCGTAAGCCCCCAAAACCCCAGATGGTGTAGCCGCAGCCGATTGGCCCCTCTAGCCGCCGGCAACCCTCTCCACCGCAAAGCATCCGAGATACTCCCCTCTGTCTCCCTCTCTCTCCTTTAATCCCCGCAAATCCTAACTACCCAAAATGGGTTCTCCATGCTCCGCTCTACCCGACGGTACCCTCCGTTGCCGCCGGGAGTCACTGCAGTCGCCGGAGAGCGGAGGCGCCGCCGCCTCTGCCTCTCTGCTGCGCGCGCACGGCCGGAGGAAGAAGACGATGGCGTGGCCGCGTCCCCGTCGTCGGATCCCCCTACCACCTTCTAATCTCAGCCGCCCACCTCCTCGTACCGTTTCGGCCGTCCCTTATAACAGCAGCCGTCCGATGACCATAAACACCCCACTCCCCCTCCGTCCGATCCACCGCGTACCGCTTCGCCCCTCCATTTAATCCTGGCCATCCGATCTTCTCCCCGGCTCCATCTGGACCGCTCGCCGCTCCCGCCCGCTGCTGCTCGTCCCGCCACGCGGCGGCATCCACCGTCGGCGGCGCATTCGCGCTGGGCGCCCCGCTCGCCAGCCTCCTCTCGCAAGCACGCTGCGGCGGTTGGCCCGCGCGTTTGATTCCGGCCGAGTGGGTGGGCCGCATCAGAGCCCGGCCGCTTTGCACTGTTCACATCTTTTCCCTGCACTTTTCCAATTATTAAATCCCAGAAAATTCAATTAATTCCTAGAAAATCACAGAAAATCCCAAAAATTCCCAAATTTCACCACTTTGCTCCAAATAATATCCTTGACCCATTTGTGACCTCCATTCCACCAAAATCATTCCAGATAAATTCCTAAAATCTTCCATTTGGAGATTTATACATTTTACTCCTTTTTAATTAGTTTATTTTTCCTCGCTTGATTAGTCTCAAGCTGGATTTAATTATTTTATGTGTTTGCGCTAGTGTCGGAGATCCCGAAAGCTCAAGTGCAGTCGCAGGATCCAGGCGTTTCTTCGTTCGAGCTAGCTGAGATCATCCGGATTGACGGCAAGTCCCAAACCCTTTGATCACGTTGCAACCCATGTTATCTAATTATGCTATTATGTTATTTGCATTGAGCTAATTGTGAAATCTTAATTCAAAGTAAAATAAAATGTTTAGAATGACCTGTTAAGTAGTTAATCCTACCACCGACAAATGTCATGTTAAACTTGTAGCCGTACCTTTGTAACCCTAGAAATAATTATCTGTTAATCTAGATAACTGTAAGATATTATTATCACTCAAAAGTCTTATACTAATAAGGTCGTGGCAGCGAGCCAACAGAATTTGTAAAACCCGACTCTAAGGTAGGGTGGTATGGGACACCGTATCTTAGAGCGAAGAGTGTCGGCGTGCACAAGGTAGGGTAAGGGGGTTGTGGTGCATCGCAAGATGATTATTCACCCATCTCTTACCCTAGGATTGAAGGAAGGGGGGTTGTGGTGCATCGCAAGATGATTATTCACCCAACTCTTACCCTAGGTTGGGTCGCGGGCCTGGTAAGGTTGCGGGCCATGTGAAAATATAAGGACTGAAATCCTTACGCTGAGCAAATGTCATAGCAACCGCTCAACCACAGGTGTTGACTTGTCAACCCTGGTTTAGTGCCTGCTCAACTTAAGTGAAACCCCGCATTAGGTCCCCACAACTCGGGCCCGAGGGTGTGCGGAATTATTACCTATCGGGTGAATTGTATACCAAGAGTTGAGCAGCGAAAAGACCCGGTTCCTTAACTCAGTCATGAGGGTTAAGGATGCGTGTGGGTAAAGTTGGGCAGCTCTGCAGAGTCAAATAGATGGTATTCGAATACGCCGTGCTTCCGGTTGTTGGAGCTGTGTCACTTGGGTGATTCCAGCCGCGAAGCTTAAGTAGTTTTGTACATGCTTTAACTTGATTTAGTTGGTTAATTAATTCTTCATGAAAACCCCTGAGATCTTAAGAAGTAGTTTTGGGTCCATTTTATTAAAATGTTTGCAAATAAAACTGCATCCACCAAATGTAATAAACCAAGTATATTCCCTTCCTTTGATGTTCCGTGCATGTAGTAAGTTAAGGTCCCTTTGGGACTTCCGAGCGGTTGTTTGGCTCACGGCTTGCTTAATCCACTCTTTAGAGGATCAAGACGAAGGTGAAGGTCTCCCGCTGAGGAAGTCCCGGCGATCTCTTCTTCGACGAGGACCCGTGGCTTTAGGTCTTCGCCGCGCTCAAGCGGATTCTGGAAGTCTTTTGTAATGTAATTATACTTTGGGCTTGCACGCCCCGCTGTCAAGAACTGGATGTTATTCCATATGTAAAATATATGCTGGACTTTTGTTGTAAGCATGCAATGGTATACTCTTGCGCGACACTCCATAACTGTTCAGGCGTGAATAGTTACGGAATGCCGTGTCCGTACGCGCCCCTGGAAACGGGGGCGTTACACATTCGTTTTCTCCAAAGATGATTTATACTATGCTTAGCTAAAAGTCATCGTGGTCACATGATCCTAACGCTTACATGTTGCATCCACCCCTGGGCAAAGAGATACTTTCGTAAGAGGGAACACCACTCCATTTAAAGTCATACAAGAGTTATTTCTCCCAATAGTTTTGAACCCAAAAAAAATGAAGATGGTTCTCTCCATAGAGGCCTGAAAACCTAGTTGCACTCGTTCCGCTCCTAAACAGATTCTGGGCCTGTTCGGTTGGTGAGAAGCCTACACGCTCTCGCATGGCACACAAGACCTAACTTTAAACGGAGTATTTTCTTAAGACGGGTCTATAAGTTAAATGTAGTACACGTAAAAGCCCAACATCCTGTACTACCAAAATCGCAAGTGAGTATCGATCTCTCCGTAATCAGATCAGAAATGTACCAAAATTCAAAAATTTCAGCCAAAAGTCATAAGCCGCAGCCAAAAAGAACAGGCCCGCTATTATAGTATTTTGCACAACAAGGCATGTATTAAAAAAACTATCTTGCCCTATTTTATTTGGTCAGTTTATCGCTCTTGAATATTGTGTGTAATCTAGTTCATAGTAGTAAATGACCTTAAAAATAGGAATGAGAGAGTATGCAAAGGAAAAAAAAAGGTAAAAAGTTACCTTAATAATTGTAGAATGACATATATTGAGAATCAAAATTTGAAGGCTAGAATGGTATGTATTTGGGAACGAAGGGAGTAGTAATTTGATATCACAATTATATATGATCTCTTAGCTTTTTATCTTTTGGTTACCAAAGGATTAGTAAATATAATACTGTAAATTAGAAATGGGCTAAATAAATACCTTGAAGCAAAATAGATCCGGTCACATAATCACATTCTAGAATTGACAACAAATCCGAGGAAAAAGCAAAGGCAATATTCTAAAATGCATTTTTGTTCTTACCCTTAGCGTCTAAATGTGTAGATGTCTGCCCTAGATTGTGCTCAGCTTTCAATCACTATCCATCGCAACTGCACCCATTGACTTACTGCAACACCATGAATAGTTGCAGCGTGACATTTGCAGTATTATGGAAATCTCATTATTTTTGTATCATGCAGTATTGTGGAATTCACATTATTTTTTGTATTGTTTGCTTATGGAAAGATATAATAAATAATCACAGCTCACAAAAGGAATAAGAAAATGAAATAGCAAGCGAAAGGCAACAATGGTTCAATTCGTGCAAATGATGAGATATTCGAGCACAAAGTGTTAGGTCATAGAACAAAATTTATGATTCCTTCTGTAGTGCGTTGCAGTAGGTAGTGCGGCGGTGCTCTAGGCCACACATGGGTGCACTACTACAAAAAGAGTCGTCACAGACGGTTCGGACTAGTCATCACAGACGGTTTTCTTAACCGCCTGTATTTATGTGTCAGTGATAATCAGAGGTTATCACAGACGGTTTGTGAGCTATCTGTGAAAAAGATAACATAGATGGTTTGTAACTAAAACCATTTGTGAAGATAACTATTATAGACGGCTCCAGTTACCAACCCTCTGTGATTGGTGAGTATCACAGACGGTTGGTATATAGAATCGTCTATGATTGGCCAGTATCACAGACGGTTCTAGTTACCAACCGTCTGTGATTGGCGAGTATCACAGACGGTTGGTATATAGAACCGTCTGTGATAGTCCTTCATAGACGGTTTATACCACAAACCGTCTGTGATAGTTCACTCTATACCTTAAATTTTTTTCTGTTTTTTGGGTAGCCTCAAGAAATAATGTTATCTATACCCTTTGAAAACAAGCAAATACAAAGGCAAACACAACAACACATTCTATTACAGGATAACAAGCTAACAAACCCATCGTGGCATGACGGTGAGGCTGAACAAGACACACTTACGACAAGAGTGTGTTGTCCAGCCTACCGTGGTGCCACAACGGAGGCACTAGCTCACGGTAGTAGTCGACGTCGTCAAAGAACAAGCAAATACAAAGGCAAGTACAACAACACATTCTATTACAGGATAACAAGCTAACGAACCCTTTGTAGCATGACGGTGAGGCTGAACAAGACACACTTACGACAAGAGTGTGTGTCCAGCCTACCGTGGTGCCACAACGGAGGCGCTAGCTCACGGCAGTAGTCAGCGTCGTCGAGGAACGAGCAAATACAGAGGCAAGCACAACAACACATTCTATTACAGGATAACAAGCTAATGAACCCTTCGTGGCATGACAGTGAGATTGAACAAGACACACTTACGACAAGAGTGTGTTGTTCAGCCTACCGTGGTGCCACAACGAAGGTGCTAGCTCACAGCGGATGGGAGGATGTAGGAAGCTAGCTAGTAGATGAACTCACACGTGACTACCGGTAGAAAGGTAGATGGAGAGTTATTAATAAGGGCCGAGCAGTGGGAGGAACTGGCGCCTGCCATTCGATGTGGAGAGAATGGACAGGTGAGATCGAAATCCTGGGGTATACGCCATGGATCGGTGACGTGTCATTATCAGAGACGGTTTGTTATACGAACCATCTATGATAATGAATATCAGAGACGGTTTGTTATACGAACCATCTGTGATAATGCACATATCAGAGACGGTTTGGTATACGAACCGTCTGTGATAAGTCAATATCAGAGACGGTTTGGAATATGAACCGTCTGTGATATTAATATCAGAGACGGTTTGGTATATGAACCGTCTGTGATAACCCTTTAATATGCGCGCCCTAATCCAGCTCATCTACATTGTGAGATCATCTCCCTCATATTCTTCACCAGATTTTTCAATAATGACATCTGATATTCTTTTGATCTCCTTCCTCTCATCTATCCATCCTGAGTTGTTCGGCCGCAACCTTTCACATGCGGCTAGTAATTTATGTCTGGAGCAGCTCCTCCGCTCATGCCCTGCTCTCCTTCCTCGACTCGCTTCCATCCGTCAGCTGGACCTCATCATCCGTCGTCAACGGAGGTGTCTCATTGCTGCTCAGGAAAGGGAAACCGCCCTCAACCTCGTTCTTCTCTGCAATGTGCACAGAGTGGAGGAAGCTCTTGTGGCAGTGGAGAGACACATGGATAACCTTGCCGATCAAGCAGAATTGGTCGATTCTGAGGAAGCTTACCATGGCATCCTCTTTGAGGTTATGGGCTATGCTAATGATTTGCCCAGGCTAGAGGAGGAAGTGGAGAGGGCAAGGACAATCTTCACGTCATTCGAGAACTCAGCGGCTGATCCTCCAACTCCAAAAGTCGAAGAAGCATATGAAGCCCAGAAGACTAGGATCTGGAAATCTCTTTTTTAATACTTTTGTAATAAATTTGCTTTAAATTTGACTCTCGTCTCAGTACTTCTTTAGTTCATTATCGGAGACGGTTTGTTATACGAACTATCTATGATGTCTCAATGATCACAGACGGTACGGTTATTAATACGAACCGTCTGTGATGTCTCAATTATCACAGACGGTTCGTGTTAAGAACCGTTTGTGAAAGTATCACGGACGGTTACTAGAACAAAACATATGTGATAGTTTAAGCACAGACGGTTCCATATGAACCGGCTGTGATATAGCCATCTAATATAGCCTCTTTTGTAGTAGTGGTGGTGCACCCAACGATGCAGTGAGTTGAGGTGCGCAGGTGCCCATGGAGAAGGTTTGGTCAATCTACCGTTGTTGGGGTGCTCATTGTGCGTCGTTGCCTTGAGGAGCAGGTCGACAGTTGAAGAGGTGTGAGAGAGCGGGCACTTGTTGCTTGATTGTGTCTTGGTGGACCGATCGTGGTGAGGGCCACGTGGGTGTACTTGGTCTGGGTCTTTGACAGAGGCATGTTGTTGTTTGCATCATGTGCCACCAATGTCATAGGGCCATTAGAGAGAGTTGGTGGTCTACGACTAGGTCAACGTAGTGTCCCTGCTACGCCTCTGTCGGACTCAAGAGCAACACTTTTAGATTCTGTGTAAATTGCACTAGTGCACATAATAGACAACAACGATAAATATCAACTATTATGATATTTATTATTTATCTAAATATGGGCCCAATGGCCAAAGTTTATATCCATGGCCCATATGCCAAATTTAAATATAAGTAGTGGAAGAACAAGATGAAGCGAAAGAAGCCATCCAGTGTGCCCATAGGTAAACGACTGTAGGACATGGCCTAGATGTCCTGATCCTCACCGAAGTCGAAGCAGTCCTCCTCTAAGCAATAGAATTAAGTAAGGGTGAGCACAAAAATATACTCCGCAAGTTATATGGGAAATGCAATATTAATGCAAGGATAACTAGTGAAGGCATAATAGGATTATTTGTGCGTAAAGCCAAATTTGAATAAATATAGTAAATAGATGTAAATTGCTGAATTTAATACAATAAGTAAAGCTAATGATTTAATCAAATTAATATTGTTAATGTAGGTCTATCCCCTACACTAACCTAACCACAGGCATCCCATTCGGAACATTTTTTTCCCATAAGAACTCAGCATCTTTCATTTTAACCAGGTTTTGAAAAACAAAGTTTAATTCATGAAAAATTTTACTCGGCTTGCCCATGTCCGTGGCATGGCTATCCATAATAGTATATACACTCCACAGAGATGGTACAGCTTTACTCACAAGATATGATTATCTTATATTGCCATGCGATTAGCATACTTTCTTGGATGTATGGCGAAAAGATCATGATAAAGTCTTTACAATACAAGCCATCAACCTGGTCACGCCCCTGCTAAGATTTCACCACAACGTAGAATCCACTATGTTGGGCCATATCTTGTGTCGTATGAGACTCCTTATGGCCTACGTCATGCCCACATTCAACTTATAGTGAGACTTAGATTGGGACTCATAAATTAGTCAGCTAGATCTATTCCACACCAGACTTTTGGTAGTACGATATGATTTTGTAGTAATAGCGCATAGACCGGTCCTTAATTGACTTAGGCAGACTTTCTACATATCCCCTGTGCCACCGAGCACCCATCACCTAACCATTTATCTAAGTCTAAATCAGATTTTTATATTTTATTTTTAAATATTTTATACACCTTCTTGACTCACTAAAGTTAATAATACATTTTAATAATCATCATTTTATGTGAAAAAAATATCTCAAGCTAGGATTATCTCTAAGCATGTCTAAGCATTTCTACAAAGTTGTCCAATTAATACTAGTGTACTAACCAGAGTTTTACATTTCTACAAAGTTGTCCAATTAATACTGTTGTAGGGGTGGCCCAACCCCCCGTGACTGGGCCGTGCAACTAATCCAACATGTAATAGGCCCAAATAGTGTAGAGGAATATAACAGTGTAAATATACAGTGTACTTCATCCTTTGTAAATACTAAGGGTATAATGGGGATTTCCATTCTACCCCACTCATATATATATAAGCCCCGTGAGGGCAAAGGGGATCCTCTCACCACCTCTCCGCACTGCTCTCTTCCTCTTCTATAGATCCCCTCTCTCTCTCTGCTTGGTCCGTAACCACAATGCATGGCGCCGTCCGTGGGGAGCGACTAGAAGTTGCGTATGGAAGAGGTTTATCCAAAGATCCAACGAAAGATAAGTAGTTTGTTCACTAACGCCGTCAGTGGGAGCGATTAGAAGTTGCAGATGGAAGAGGTTTATGAAGATTCAACGAAGATAAGTAGTTTGTTCACTAAAAGTTTAGTGAACAAACTACTTATCTTTCGTTGATCGGATAAACCTCTTCCATACGCAACTTCTAGTCGCTCCCACGACGCGCCATCATGCTGTGGTTACTGCATCAAACAGAGAGAGAGAGGGGATCTATAGAAGAGGAAGAGAGCCAGGTCTGGAGAGGTGGTGAGAGGATCCCCCTTTTGCCCCTCCTGGGGGCTTATATATATGTGAGTGGGGTAGAATGGGAAATCCCCATTATACCCCTTAGTATTTACAAAGGATGGGGGTACACTGGTATATTTACACTGTTATATTCCTCTACACTATTTGGGCCTATTACATGTTGGATTAGTTGCACGGCCCAGTCACGGGGGGTTGGGCCACCCCTACAACAAGATGAATTTAGAAACTTGAATTAGTTGATTCGAAGTTCGGACGGTGGAACACGGGTCATCTGAAGTTTGTTAGAGGAGAAAATACTAAAAAAAAGGAGAAACAAAGGAATATTCTGAAGAAAAATAAAAAAACATGACATATGTGGCTACCATGTAAGTGAGAGAGAGAGAAGTGAAGAGCAACACAGGCAAAAAAATAGAGGAGGCTCCTGAGAAGGAAGTGGTACATGACGATGGTGGTGGTACCGGCGAGGGGGGCGTGGGAGGCGAAGCCAACTGACAAAATGAATTGATGGGGACCCAAAAAACATATGGTGGTGGTGGCATGGGTGAATATATTGTGTGGCGGCCCGGGGTGGTGCATGGGGTGATAGCTAGGGGCGAGTGACATTGGGCGGACGTGTTCCGGTGGAGAACATGAGGAAATAGCGTGAGCATGGGCATGACCTCGGCCTGTGGAACGTTTTCATGTGGTCAGCTTGACCGGAGAGTGGCCGAAGAAGTGGGCAACGGTGACAACATCAAAAAATAGAGGTGGTGCCGGTGACGGCTCTCCATAGCAATGCATTGGGTGAAATGAGACTTGGCACAGGTAGAGGGAGTGGTGGTGATGGTGTAGGAATGAGAAATCAAAGAACGGCTCACCGGAGATGATGAATCAACGGTAAGGAGCGAAAATGGTTGGTTTTGGGAAACTTGATTTTCGCCGATTGGCAACACGAAAATCAAATTAACTCAGATGATGGGTTGCTTAGATGCTAGAACACGATATGACGTGAACAGTTTCATGGAAAACTCACCGGAAATGGATGGCTTGGTCGACGGGATGGCCGGTGCATAGGCATTGTGAGCACGGCTCACTGGAGTTCTTACATGGTGACAAGGAAGGGATTGAGGATTGCCATGATAAATGGAACACAAGGTGGAGCTCCTATGTATAGCTTGGAGTGGAGGAGACCGATGTAAAATCTCTGGCAAATTACGTGACAAAATTAACGACATTCTTCATTTTTGGAAATTTATTCAAGCACATGAATATGGAATTGAAATGGTTGATTAATGGTGGAAATGGAGTGGGTTTAGTGAGTGATTGCCATGTATAAAATTTCCTTAGGTGAGGAGAGTTTGATTTTGGGCTGGCAAGCTATGGCTTTTGGTTATCTCTGTTCGATTCAGCTCAAGAAGACGAAGGAACAAGAGGAGAGGAGAGAGAGAAGCAGTCCAATAGTGATTGGCATGAAGACAAGTAGCCAACAGGAAAAGAGAAAAGCCTTTTTAAAAGTAGAAAATCAAGACAAATAAATTTGAAACTCAGAAACACCAAATAACACTTATTTTTTATTTTTTACTTTAATTAAATTATTTTTGGAATAAAAAACATGTGCTGTTACAGCCCCATCCTCTATTTGGTTTTGGGGGTCAGTTCGAGTGTAGTGATTGTTGGGTGTCTTGCCTTTGTTGTCACTACCATGCTGTTGTAGTGGCTTTGTCTTGCTGGTGTTGCTGCAAGCTCCAGCCTCGGTGTTTCAATTGGTCTCTCTATGCTACGAGGTAGGTGTGATCGGAGATCTAGGTGGGTGCTTTGGATGGTTCTTTCAGTGTTGTCATGATGGATGCTAACCCAAGTTGTTGTTGGCTACTCTTCAAGATTTTTGCAAGTGGTTTGTGTTCTTCAGCTTTGTGCTTCAATAACAATGTGTTTGGTTTGCCTCATACATGATAGCCAGTTTGTTGGTGGGGTTGTGCATCTTGCCTGCCCTTGGTGGCATGAGAGAGTTTTTGGTGTTGTTAGAGAGAGCCGTGGGTGCTTTGGTGTGGAGTTAGTTGGTGTTTGCCTCAAGCTTTGGTGTTTGTGGTCTTTCCTAGGTGTTTTTAGCGGGGACTCTTCCCTGTTTGTGGTGTGTTCCACTTAGAGGTTGATGTTTGTATTCTCTTCTCCTTGAAATGTATGCTAGCACTCTTGCTTTTGGTTTAAAAAACTATGATTTCTTTAACAATATTTTGAAAATAATCCCCACACTAACTTAATTTCAAAAACATCCCCTGGTAAAATAACCTTGCCACGTCACGGGTAAGCTCGAACTAATTTACAAAAAATGACCTTTTTCACCACGTCACTGTCGATGGTGTTGGTGGCATGGTAAAGAAGGCCACATTGCTACAATGGCATTGCAATCTTTGCCACTCCATAGTGTTTTTTGCCATGCCATTAACGGGTCATTTTTGAAAATAAGTTATAGTGGAAGTTATTTCTAAAATATTACTAAAAAGGGTTACTTAATAAAAGCTACTCTAGGTCATATAAGGTTAAGGAGACAAAAAAGATATCACGGTGATTTTTCTTAATAGAAAAATGTTGAACTATATTGTCCATGTTTCCTCAATAGTGTAAGTTTTGAGTGAACAGGCTTGTGCATGAAACTTAATATGGCATCAGAGTAAGAGGTCATGGGTTCAAAACCTGACTAACACAACTTCAAGAAAAAAAATCATGGTCTGTTTAAGTCCATGTAGAGTTTGGTGGAGCCTAGACATGAGGAGAATCTTAAAGTATATTGCACGCTTTTCCTCAACAACTTAAGCTCTTAGATCTTAAATGAATTGGATGGTGAATTAAAGTAAACAGAAAGGACGAGTATGAACACTATGGATGAAATAAGGAAATAGCAATGGATTGGTGACCCTCAATTTGAAC
Source organism: Dendrocalamus sinicus (assembly GCA_036346575.1). Classification (NCBI taxonomy): domain Eukaryota; kingdom Viridiplantae; phylum Streptophyta; class Magnoliopsida; order Poales; family Poaceae; genus Dendrocalamus; species Dendrocalamus sinicus. The sequence goes on from JAYEVI010000505.1 coordinate 190,052, forward strand.
TTTGGCCCTCAAGTCTACTATGCAAAGTAGACTTGATAAAATTGCTCTCATAGCACTTCTTTTTTGTGTGTTGGCAAACATACCACTAAAAGTTTCTAACTTGCCCAAACAACACTGAATAGTTGCTCCATTAGCTTTGTCTAGCATTCCGTCTCCACTTGGTCAATTTGAACTATCATATTATACATTAATGACCTAGATTAGATCTCGCCCCTCCCATCTTCTCTTTTTCCTCTCTCCCATCTCGTTTCTCCACACCAACAAAGTCCTCGCAAGCCTGTGCCTCCTCTCCTCCCAATCTCCATCCAACCCCTAGGCCACCACCACAGCTTTCCTTATCTCCTCTCTTTTCTTCCCCTTCGAGCCCCTTGCACCAAGCCAGCCTGTATCCCCACCCCCATGACCTACAAACGGCAGAAGCACGTTGCCTAGGGTTCCAATATCCATGAAGTCATTACTATGAAAGTGCAAGGGTGTACGCTCTGCATACTTCCTCATAGGATCTTTCTGCGACATTGTCGTTGCTTGCAAGCATGCTTGCCAAGAGTCAAAGCTGCACCTTGAGAAGAAACCCTCTACAGGTGGTGATGATGCCTTCACCTAATGTGTTGGCCAACAACAGCAAGGAGATAGTCCACTACAAGGTGGAGATGATGCAACACCTCACTTGTTGCATCTCAACACTTGGTGGAGGCAAATCTCTTGCTCCATCCAATTGTTGGCGGCGAGGAAGATTGTTGGAGGCAACAATATGGGTTGGTTTTGGAGAAGGAAAGGAAAAATTAAGCAGAGTATTGGATAAATGAAGGTCGGGTAGCTATTTAGTGCTATCAGGGCAAGCTAAAAAAATAGTGGTATCTTTGCAATGCTACGAGAGTGATTTTTTCAAGTAAATAATAGACCAATGAGAGCTAACTATCTCAAAACTCCCAAGCTTGTTCAGCATGGAAAGCAATCTCTCACCAAAATAGCATTAGCGGGTGTTTAAATAATGTTAATGCTTCATTGATACTGGTCGTGCGTTTGCGTGATGGCGTGATCGTGTGCCCACACTGTTGGATGAAGACCGTGTGAAGGAGAGCGAGCAATCGTATTGTAGGCGAGCACACTGTTGCATGGAGGATGTGGATAGAATGGGTTCATGAACGCATATGACACCACCATGTAATATTAGATTAGTAGGATACGAGATGCAGTTTATACTTGTTCATCGGCTTTTCTTTAAATGACCATAACTCTTTAATCGAGTGCATGTTTTGTGTTTTGTCTACACCGTTATGGTCTATACGACAAACTTAACAAAATAATATTGAATATGTTTTGAAGCAATACTAGTAAAATTATTTTTTAACTTGCAACTCTAGGTAGGGCTCTATTGATAACTCTACATTAATTGCTAGCAACTCTATGTGTCCACCACTAGCAAGTAACATGTATAGTTGATGGTAACTAATATAACAAGTAACATATAGAGTTACTAGCAACTAATATAGTAAGTAAGATGTAGAGTTAACAACTAATATCATATATAGCTAGTAACTAATAACATGTATAACTAGCCACTAATGTAGAGTTGCTAGCAACTGATATATAAGTAAACATATGGAACTGCTAGCAACTAATGTAGTAAATAACATGTAGTGCGAATAACTAATGTAAAGTTTGATAGTAACCAGTACAACATTAGAGTTGCTAGTTGTCATCATCTAACTAATAAAACCTATAATTACTAGTAGAGGAGATTGCTGGCCGATATCACCCCTAGAGTTGGTAGTTGTCATCATCTAGGTAGTGAAAACATATAATTACTATCAACAGAGAATAGTGAGCTGATAGCACATAGAGCCATTAGTAATAGACGCCTAAAGTTGTTAGGCGAGAAACAATTTTAGCAATATATCTCCAAAACACATTCAACATAGGTTTGCTTTGTTAAACATATCATATAGATCATAAGAGTTTAGATGGAATGCAAATCGAACACTCGACTGGATATATATGATTATTTAAAAAAATGATAAATAATTATAGACTACATCAACCATATACATCTCCGTGAGACAAATGCGGATTATGCGGGGAGTACGCAATGCGCTTAAGCTAAAAAAAAGGAATGCGTTCACGCGGTAAGCAACGCGCTTGATGCAGCCAAGCTGGGCCGAACGAACGTGCTCCACGGTCCACGCAGCGCCACTGACAGGGCAGACACCTGATGTCCGAAGCCCATGTCACGTGGGCCCACACGTGTCGCCCGGCCCCAGTTGACTAGTCACGCAATCCATCCCCTTCCTTCCCCGACCCATCGATCGAGCCCTTCAAAAAATTCGAATCTCCCTCCCTCTCCTACCCAACCTGTCTGTCCCGGAAGGAGTCGAGTGGGGGTTTGTATCGGGGGATCAAGAAGGGCGCTAGTAGTGGGGGCTCCCGCAAAACTGCTGGCTTGGGCGACGGGGAGCTGAGGGATGACGGGGAAAGCCCCCTTAAACTGCCGGCAAATGATGAAAGGGGAGGTCTGCCGAGGAGGTTGGAGTTCGAGGTCCAACCGCCAGGAGCAGGGTGTGGGGGAGGGGAGTCCGGGCTTTTGTCGGGGGGTAGCGCTAAAGAAGGTTCAACCAGTGTGGTGGAAGGTACTCCTGGGGGGGGTGGTGGCGGGTCCTGTGTGTGTCCCAGAGGCGTGCACTGATCGGGGGGAGTTAAAGGAGGGAGTGGAGGACCTTTTAGCAGCCGGGGCAATTGTAGGGGAGAGGCGCGACAAAAAAAACAGCATGGAGGTTGATGAAAATGTGAAGGAAAAGGCGGTGGGGGCAATAGAGCCTGATGTAAGAGCAAATGAAACAACCAGTTTAATGGAGCACAGGGAGGGTGCGGATGGTGCTAGGGGGATGTCCGAAGGGTTGTCGGGAGTGTTAAAGAGGGCGACGTTTAAACGGCGTCCTCGAACTGTTGTAGGAAAAGGGAAGGTTGACTGTGTCATGGGAGATGAGCACAAGAAAAGGCCAGCTCCAGAATGTGGCGAGGAGGATGGTGTGAGAAAGAAGAAGCTTTGCCTGGAGGTTGGAGAAAGAAATGGTGGAGGGGAGCAAAATAACTTTGATGAGGCGGGATTGCTCAGCCAATCCCGCCAGTCCCGATGAAGGCAATTGCTTGGAACTGCCGGGGATTGGGGAGTGGCCCGGCAGTTCGTGGTCTTCTGGATGTCCAGAAGAAGGAGGCCCCGGATGTGCTATTTTTGTCGGAAACAAAGCATAATAGCACATGGTTAGAGATGTTTCGGTGGAGATTAAATATGCCAAACATGTGTGTCAAGAACAGCGTGGGTATAAGTGGTGGCTTAGTGTTGTTTTGGAGAAAAGGGATTGATTTAACAGTGGAGAGTATGTCAAGATACCACATCGACGCAACCGTGCTAGAAGAGGATGGTTTTAAATGGCGCTTTACCCAGATTTATGGTGAATCAAGGAAGGAGGAGAAGGGGAAAACTTGGAAGTCGTTGAGAATTTGAAGCACAGGAGTGATCCGCCATGGTCGTGGTTATGTGACTTTAATGAAATTATGTTCAATTGTGAGAAGGAGGGAGGCCCACCAAGATCGGAAAGGAATATGGAAAACTTCCGTGAAGCACTCGTAGATTGCGACCTACATGATCTGGGGTTTGTGGGGGATGTGTTCACTTGGAGGAATCACCACCATAGAGCAGAGAGTTTTGTTAGGGAAAGACTAGACAGGGCGGTGGCGAATAGTTCTTGGAGAGCAAAATTCCCCCTTGTTCGAGTTATAAATGGCGATCCAAGACATTCTGACCATAGACCTGTCATAGTGGACTTGGGAGGGAGGGAGAAGAAGAATTGGAACAAACCAATGGAGATCATGAAGAAATTCGAAGCAAGATGGCTGGAGGAGGAGGAGTGTGAGGCTAGGGTGGGGGATGCCTGGAGTAGCGCTCTCGAAATGGGGGAGGCTAGTCTGTTGGAGGTTCAGAAACATGTGCTAACAGAGTTGTGGCAATGGGACCGCAGTTGTCCGGGGAGCTAGAGAAGCGAATCGATTAGCCAAGAAGGATCTTGAAAATGTCGAAGGGGAGGATTAGCCAAGATCAAGTAAATAAGGAATATGGTTTGCGGTATAAATTGGAGAGGTTACTTGATCAACAAAGACATCTACTCGAAACAAAGAACCCACTCTCATGGTTGATCCAGGGGATCGTAATACAAAGTTCTTTCATGCTCAAGCGCGGAGCGAAGGCGGAAAAAATCATGTCTGAAAGTCGGTGGATGATGGTGGCGGTGTGGTGGCGGGAAACATCTAACAACCTTTATTGCTAATCAAGACCAACAACTATTCATGTCTTCGCAGAGATCACATGGAGGAGGTCCTAGCTTGTGTGCAAAGGCGGGTCTCTCAAGCCATGAACGAGGGTCCGACGCACCGTTCTCGGATGCGAGGTGTGGAAGGCCTTGCAAAGCATGGGGACCTAAAAGCTCCGGCATCGATGGGATCCCGCAGATTTTCTACAAGAAATTCTGGGCGCGGTAGGCGATAAAGTGAAAAAGGAGGTGCTGGGGTCTTGAATGGGGCACAATGCCAACAGGTGGAATGATACTGATGATTGTGTTGATCCCCAAGATCGATAGAACTGAGAAACCAAGGACCTTAGGCCCATAAGTCTTTGCAATGTGGCGTACAAGCTCATCTCCAAAGCCCTCGTAAACCGGTTTAAAGATATTTTACCGGAGATCATCTCCCCTCTCAAAGTGCTTTTGTTCCGAGCCGGTTGATCACGGACAATGTCTTTGGCTTATGAGTTCACTCACTACTTATATCAGCAAACGAGGAAAAATGGGGTTGCTTTGCTATAAAGCTTGATATGAGTAAGGCTTATGACCGGGTCGAGTGGGACTTCCTGAGGAAAGTGATGCAGAAGATGGGTTTCCAAGAAAGATGGGTAGAACGTATCATGATGTGCGTCACAACTGTGTCCTACAGAATCAAAGTGAATGACAACTACTCAAACAGAGTGATCCCACAAAGGGGGCTTCGACAAGGAGATCCGTTGAGTCCCTACCTTTTCATCCTCTGCGCAGAGGCTCTGTCGGCCATGCTACAGAAAGCGCAGGAGGAAGGGCAGATTGAGGGAATAAAAGTCTGCAGGGAGGCGCCACGGATAAATCACTTATTCTTTGCGGATGATTCCCTTATCTTGATGCGGGCTCAGAAGGAGGATGCTAGGGAATTGCAAAGGATTTTAGACGTGTATGAGAGAGCTTCAGGCCAGGTGATCAATAGAGATAAATCTTCGGTCCTGTTCAGCCCTAACACAAGCCAAGTGGTTAAAGATCAGGTCCGAGCTGAACTACGCATCTCACAGGAAGCCAAAAATGAGAAATATCTAGGGCTCCCTGTATCCATTGGCAAGTCTCGCAAGAAAGCTTTCGGGTACATTAAAAGGAAGATTTGGGTGCGGATACAGGGGTGGCAAGAGAAGCCGTTGTCAAAGGTGGGAAGGAGGTTCTTATTAAGGCGGTTGCCCAAGCTATTCCAACATATGCCATGTCATGCTTTGATCTAACAAAAGGCTCTCGTGAGGAGCTAAATTCCATGATAGGACGGTGGTGGTGGTGCCGAATGATAAAGAAAATAAGATCCATTGGTTGAGCTGGGACAAACCGACTTTACCAAAGAAGGAAGGGGCCAGGATTCCGTGATCTTCATCTGCTCAATCTAGCCATGCTTGCTAGACATGTGCTTGGAGAATCCTAACAAACCGGACACTCTCGCATCAAGTGTTAAAGGCCAAATATTTCCCCAACAGTAATATTCTCCAGTGTAGGGCAAGGAAGGCATCTCATATACGGAGGAGCATTCGCAAGGAGTTCAAGCGCTAAATGAGGGAGTGGTGTGGCGGGTGGGAAATGGCACTTCACTCAACATTTGGTCGACCACGGATTCCGAACCTAAGGACTCGCAGAACAACAACCCCTAGAGGTGCTTCTGTTTGACACGGTGTCCGAGCTTATGAACCCGGCGATGGGCGAGTGGGACGAGGTTTTGGTGAGGGACACCTTTTGGGGTCGGATGCGAAACCATCTTAGCCCTACATATGGATGCATGAGGACCGCCGGCTTGGCGCTTGACCCAAAGGGAGTTCTCGCTAAGTCACTTATAAAGTGGCCTTGTGGAAGAGGGAACATGAGCAGCAAGAGATGCGTCTGGTCCGGGACGAGAGGAGAGACGATGCGCTTTGGTGGAAGAAAATATGGCGGATTGAAGCTCCAAATAAAGTCGATGTTCGTGTGGCGTTTTGCACAATGATTTGGTGTTGGGAGGAACATAGCTCTGAGGGTGTTAAACGTGATACAACCGCCCGATGTGCAATAGAGTTGACGAGGCTCGTGGCCACCTCTTCCCGAAGTGCAAAAGGTTAAGGAATGTGGCGTCGATGTGCTCGAACAAGTGCGATCAAAACTTGTTAGTTGTCTGACGGCACAAGAAACAAAGTGAAGATGATTTGGAGCTTTGATGAGGGGATCCAGATGCGTGTTTGGGTCCTTCGTGGCGTTGGTGGTCGAAGAAACAAAGTAAATGCAGGGGAAAGAAGACACTCGGGTCCAGAGATCTGCTCCTTGATTGATTATTATGTTAAGGAGTTTGAAAAGTTTAAAAAAACAAAATGCCTGAAGGGAGCGAATGGATCCTCGAAGTGGGAACCCCCTCCGGAGGACATATACAAAATCAACACAGATGCTTCTTTCAAGGCCAATACACAAGAGGGCGGTTGGGGTTTTGTTGCGCGTAACAACAATGGTGATTTCCTGGAAGGGGGATGTGGGAGGCTGGAGAGAGTTTCGAGTCCATTGCATGCAGAAGCACAGGCAGTGTTGTTGAGCCTTCGCCGTGTTGCTGAGTTGGGAATGAGCCGGATCATACTCGAAACAGATGCAACAAACCTGCAAAAAGGGCTGACCTCAACAGTATTGGATAGGAGTGTCGACGGGTGTTTGCTCGTCCGATCGTAAATTTCATCATGAGACTTTTGAGTATTGTGTGATCCGGGCGTGTCCAAGATCATGCAACAAAGTGGCTGATAGCCTAGCTCTGTTTGGGGCGAGTGTTGTTTGCTCGGGTTCAACGTTGTTTATGAACCAAGTCCCCACCTTTGTTACTGCCCTGGTCTCGGGCGATCTGCCCAGAGTCAATGGTTAATGGAAGACTTGTTCTTCTCTATCAAAAAAAAAAAAAAACCTGTCTGTCCCTCTCCAGTCTCCCCCTCTGGACTCCGCAGCAATGAGGTCGCTCTTCTCCAAGCGCTCGCGCCACCCCACCACGCCGCCTCCCCCCTTCTCTGGCGGCGAGACCCCGCCGCGCTGCCGCTTCCCCAAGGAGAACGTCGACCCCTCCTCCCCGGCGCACCGCCCGCACGCTGCGGACCACTCCCCCTCCCCCTTCCGCTCCCCCAACTCCGCCGCCAAGCCGCTCGGCACCCGCAACCGGAGCCTGCCCCCGCGGCCCCCGCCGTCGAACCCCCTCAAGCGGAAGCTCGACGTCTCCGCCGCGGCGGGCGCGGGCCCGGAGGCCGACGGCGCCGCCTCCGCCTCCGCCTGACTCTGGGGTGCAGGTACGGGCTATGGTTTTGGGGTGCTAGGGTTTGGTGGCGCGCTAGATCTGGCTTGACGGGGGGTGTTTCTGCGTGTGGTTTGGTTGCAGGTGGTGGTGAGGATACGGCCTCAGTGCAGGGTGGAGGAGGAGGAAGCTGGGGAGGATGGGCGGGGGCCGGAGGCGTGCGTGCTTAAGACAGCGATCAACTCGGTCGGGATCCAGGGGCAGGACTTCACGTTCGACGCGGTCGCCGACGCGGGCTCCACTCAGGTGAGGTTGGGTCACTGGGTGCAATTTGGGGGGTTTGGGCCGTAATTTTTGCGTGGTTAGGTTTTCTGTGGGCTGGTATGGATTAGGGGACTAGGGGTTAGGTAAATTTGGTTTTTTTCCTGGTGGGTTTAGCGCATTAGCGGTTACATGTTAGCTCTGATTCTCGCAAAGCTTTGCTCCGTTTTAGGGTTGTTGGGGTCAATGGTTTGATCTCTGGTGCTTATGCGTGAGAGTAAGATTTGAGAGAGCTGATAACCGGAGTGGTGTTTTTTGTTTTGTAGTTTCTTTAGGTTGATGTAAGCCGGAAATTTGATTCATTTGATGGTTTTAGCATGATTTTAGTGTGATGTGCCGCATTTATGGTCAGGGTCTAGGTCTGGTTTTAGTGGAAGTTTGCAAAGTTTAGTTGTTACCGTAGTACCATAGTGAATAGTTTCATTTGTTGTGCTTTTTATGTAGGAGTTAGTTTTGTAAGTTTCTTTTTATGGGGGTGCAAGTTTGTTAAATTTTAGAGTTTTGTGTACTTCTGTATTTTGTGCTTCCGAGATCATATTTGGTATTTGGTTCCCCTATAAAGTTTTACTAATTTCGCTTTATCTTTGGTTAGTTTTATTATATAGTTCTGCTAGATAGTACTTTGATTGGACATTTGTTGTTTGGTGCGGTGAAGGTTTAGGTCTATCTGTGTTAAGTTGTTTGAACTTTTATAGGAGGACATATTCAAGCTTGTAGGGCTGCCGCTTGTTGAAAATTGCTTGTCGGGGTTCAACAGCTCAATATTTGCCTACGGACAGGTGATTTTTATCTTCATTTAACATTTAAATCTTGTTATAACTGGTACTTTGAAATATTGACTATGCTCTCTCATTTTTATTTGGTCATCTTGAAAAGACTGGCAGTGGAAAAACGTACACGATGTGGGGCCCCCTCTCTGCACTGTCTGAAGACTCAATGGGCAGCGAGAGGGGACTGACACCCCGCGTTTTCGAGCAGTTATTCTCCCGGATTAAAGAAGTAATGTGACGAATTATTCTAAGTTGCCTTTTCTGTTGCGAGTTTTTCTAAGTTGATGCTGAAGCTTGCTGTTCCATCTGCAGGAACAAGGAAAACATGCAGACAAAGAGCTAACTTACAATTGCATCTGCTCTTTTCTCGAGGCAAGTGCTTTTCTTAGAACCTAGAACATATTGTAGTTCTTCTTGTTTGCAATAGAAAATGTGATCCATCTTGATTATAATGTGCAGATCTACAATGAGCAGATAACTGATTTGCTAGATCCCTCGCTCAAAAATCTTCAGGTGAAAAGCAAATTGCGAAGTTTAGTGGCATAGCCTTTTCATCATATTACTAATATGAGTCATTCATGTGCAGATTAGAGAGGATGTTAGAACTGCTAGTGTTTATGTTGAATCGTTGACAAAGGAGTTTGTCTTCACTATGAAGGATGTAACTCAGTTATTGGTAAAGGTGTGTTTATCTCGATATTGACGTCTAAAAGATTTACTGATATGTATTTAATCTCATATACTTGTGCTGATGAACATTGATCCTAATTTCCAACAGAGTTGTATTTGGTACTTATCATTCTCAGATACGAGAACAATGCACATTATACTGTTATAGTTAATACTTTAAGATTTTTCTCATCTTTTCACTTAACTGGTAGATACTGTGCCCTGTCTATTATGTGGACAGTGGAGAGGGTTAAATTTACAGGAGTTCTGGTTGTCTTGGAAGACACTAGTATTATCTTGAACGCTTTTTATGGCAATTACTTGATTTACAGATGCTGCATAGTTTTTGTTTCTGCAAAATTTGATCACAATAGTTGCATGCTTATTTCTTCAAGATTGATGTTGAACTTTGATTAAACACAGCATATTCTGTCTTAATTTGATGTTGAACTTTGATTTTATTAATGAATGGTGCAGGGCCTCGCAAATCGGAGAACAGGATCAACAAGTGCGAATGCAGATAGCTCACGTTCGCACTGTGTCTTTACGTGTGTCATTAAGTCTGAATTAAAGGTAGTTCTTGAATTTGGGTTTCTCTTACATTATAGTTTTGTTCATACTATTTCCTACCTTTAACTTTTATTTGGTACTTGCTAAGAAGCAAGGTAGAATTGTAACTGTGAGATGCAATAAGTGTTCCTGCCCTTATGATTTTGGTGGGATGACCCCATTATCATTTTTCTACTAGTCTTGTGCATATGAAAGGTGAGGTGGTGATGGATCAACTCATTCCATTCCTCAAACCAAACAAAAAGTCCAAATAATGATAAATGAGTTGGTCCTAGGATCAACCCATTCCTCAAACCAAACACCCCACAATTATTTTCTTAAATCATTGCTAATTTCAGTTAAGATGCATCCCTTTAATGTTTCGTTATTATTTTATAGAATCTGCAGGATGGCTCAAACAGCACAAGAATAAGCAGGATAAACCTTGTAGATCTTGCTGGATCAGAGCGGCAAAAGCTAACTCATGCAGTTGGAGATCGCTTGAAAGAAGCAGGAAATATAAATCGCTCACTTTCACACTTGGGTATGGTTCTATTTATATTTATACTAAGAGCTGAAATCTGAAGGATTTAAGTTGGATCCTTGCTAATTTTCTCCAGACGCAATCTATATTGATCATATCTTCTGCTTATAGCTGAGTTCGGTTAAATGTCTGTAATGAACTATTTGTGTTGCATTGTTTGAAGTATGTCCTCAAATTATAGCTGCATAACACTTTCAAGGTACTGGATGATTGTATAAGTTGGTGAACATGAGTTATGGCATACGCAATGCATGATACTGCAGTACTGCACATGCCTGTGTTTAGACGTCCCATATGTACTGGTTTGCATCATTTGAGATCAATATTGTTAGTTGTATTTTCTGAACTTCTGCAGTCATTGCCACCTTGTTGTTTATGGTATAATACTTGAGTTCTGTATATTATTATATATTTATATTCTAGCCTTCTAAATATGCAGAATTTTGCTGGTTCTTGTTGTTTGATGTATCAATATTTGCATCTTGTACAACGAACATTTTTTTAGTTCAGTTAAACCGCAACGTACTACTCTCTCTGTTTCATATTATATGTAGCTCTTGGCACAATAATTCAATAAGATGTGTACTAACATGACCAAGTTTAAACTTATTAAAGATGTCTAATGTCCTAGGACAAAATGAGCATTAATTATAAACATGATGTTGCAATTAAGTGAAAGTTATTTGATCATTTGATGCTTGTTGGTTCATTGTATGCATTTTGCACTATGAATATTGTTTTTTTTCATTTAATTAAGCTGCAAAACACTACTCTGTCTGTTTATAATGATAAGATATTCTAAATCTTGGTCAAATAATTCAGATGTGTGCTAAATTATCAAAGTTACCTTATTTAATAATTAAGATGCTGATTTTGTGAATAAGTGATATGTACTACATGGATATATGGAAAGAATGTGGCAAAGCTGTAAAAAAGCTTTAATTTTCTTAGTTGTTTCTCTGCTTATTTGAGGCGGCTTATTTATATTGTATTTTTAAGACTAAACTGTTTTTAAGGGTAGTAGTGTACTAGTATGTGTGCGTCAACTGTCAAGGGTGTATGTGGTGTTAATGTGTTACAATGGTAGTCTAGGGTTTTGTCCCTTGTGTTCTATATATATTTAATCTTTGGGCCTTATGCAATACATCAAGTGGAGTTGTGTCTAACTCAAATGTTAAACATTTATATTTTATTGTCAATTTTTTTTCCAAGACTTGGTGTATTTGGCAAGACCAGCTTGTACACTTCATCATGATATGATAGCGTTGAGTAGTTGTGAAATGAAGGTTCTGAATTCCGATAATTATGTTGTTTGTCACTGCAGAAATTTAATTAAGATACTGGCAGAAATATCAGTGTCTGGAAAACAGAGGCACATTCCATATCGTGATTCCAAGCTGACATTCCTATTACAAGAATCCCTGGGTGGAAATGCAAAACTTGCAATGATTTGCGCTGTTTCACCATCAGAAAGGTACTATCCGATTTGCACCAGAAGTCGTTTTTTTCTCTGCCCTTTAAATGTTGTTTCCTCACTATATTTTCTATATTGTTATACAGCTGTAAGAGTGAAACATTAAGCACTCTTAGGTTTGCTCAACGCGCGAAAGCTATAAAAAACAATGCTGTTGTCAATGAACAAAAAGAAGAAGATGTCAATGCGCTGCGTGAGCAGATCAAGCAGTTAAAGGTACTATTTTGTTCTTATTGAAAACAAAGTTTCTTCATGATGCTTTTTTTCTTCTGACTCAAAAGAGAAGTTTCACCAATAATGTTTTAATTTCTCTATCCGAACTTGCAGGATGAACTTCACCGAATGAAGTCTAATGGAGTCTCAGAAGGCAGCAATGGCAGCTTTTGCACTGGATGGAATGCTAGGCGCAGTTTGCATCTGCTGAAAATGAGCTTGAGTCCTACAACATTCCAGGCTATCAAAGAAGATTCCGACGAAGAAATGGAAATCGATGAGAATGATGTTGAGAAGCCCTACAATCATGAAAATATGGTAACATCTCCTGTTGGATTACAGACTACAATGGAGATAAATGCTGGCACTTTACATGTTAATGCATTTACTGGGGACAAGAATTTGATTACTACAATAAGGTTGTGTTCTGATGCTAATAAACTTAGCAGTGGTATCGATGGCAGAGATGACAAATCGCTGCCAGATACAGAGATACTTCTGCATGGAGGGTCATTTGTGGGTTCAATGGTAGTTTTTGTTTTGTTGTTTGCTTTAGGATAGCATGGCTATTCAGACTGATCCTGAAGGATCTCATGCAAGAGATAACCCTCTGCTCTAATTCCTACTTGTTTTCTTTGATGAATAAGCATCGTGGTCTTGTGGGTGGGCACATGGTTCTTGTACAACAGCTTTAGACTAGCATCTTGAGCTTTAGGACAGCTTTAGACTAGCATCTTAGACTAGCTTTAGGACAGCTTTAGACTAGCATCTTAGACAGCATATTGACAGCTTTAGGACAGCATCTAGGACTAGCATCTTAGCATATGCTTGGCTGGTTCTCAGATATAAATTTGTATCCCCAACCCTCAAAGTTGGCATGGCAATGTGTGAGAAATAAACAAGAAAATTGCCCCATCTCCTAGTGTCATCCTCTCGATGAGAGTAAGGATCTTGCTATCACTAAAGAGCAAGAGTCCAATGAGTAACAAGTGGTATCGAGCCTTAGTATCCTGTAGCCGAGCATCTCTCGCTCATCTCCTTCTCCGGCCCTCGCGGCGGCCGGCCGAGCAAAGAAGAGCCTCATTTATCCCCCGCCACTCCTCTCCGAGACGGGCGGCACTCGTCGGCGCGGCCTCTCTCCACGCAAATGCCCCCGAGCGCGCCATGTCCGCAGGCGCCTCGGCCTTCGATCGCCTCGAGCATGCGCGTCGAGCAGACGGCCGAGCTCGTCGCAGCAGAGCAGCCAGCAGAGGAAGCGGCGGCAGAGACCGCACGGCGCGCGAAGGGCGCTCAAGGCCGGGGCGCGAGCGGCGGGCAGCGGAGAGCGAGGCGGCGGCGGCGGCGGCGGCGGCAGATGCGGCGGCGCAGAATGAGGTCAAGCTCTGCAGCGGCAGAACAGCAGCTTCGGCTCTCTCGCCGATGATAAAGGCGACAGCGCGATCCTGAGTGGCTGGAGATGGAGCGCAAGCGCGAAGCGATGGTAGCGCGCGCGCGGCAGCGGCCAAGACGCGCGCGCGGCGGCGCTCTCGAAGGAGCGCGACTGGCGGTGGTGCTCTGAAGGAGCGCGCGCGGTGGTGCTCTGGAGGAGGCATGCACGGCGGCGCAGACGGTCGACGGAGAGCGCGGCCTTCACAGCGACGCGCCTCTCTCCCGGTTCGGCATCGTGGTCACCACGAGTACCAAGTCGCCGCCAGGACGCCGGCCCGGCGGCGGGTGGCCTACCTCACCAAGACCAACTACGCCGAGCGGGCGCGGTGATGAGGTAAAGCTCCAGCGCGCATATGTGGGATGCACCCGATGGCGACGCCGACCACGATCAGATCGACGGCGCTGGATGCTCATCGCCGCAGCCCCGCCCGAGATGCGATTCGCTACCAACAAGCGGATCGCCAAAGAGGCTTGGGACGCCATCGCCGCAAAGACGACGGCAGCCGATCGCGCCCGCAAGTCTACATTGCAGCACTACGCGACGGAGTGGGAGAACTCGCCTTCAAGTCGGTGAGGACATTGATGACTTTGCTCTCCGCCTCAACACTCGCTGCGAAGTTGGTGCGATTCGGTGACGACACCTACGCGCGAGAGAGGCGTGGAGAAGCTCTTCCGCCGCGCCCCGAGAAGTGCAAGCGGATGGCTCGCCGATCGGGTCTCTGTTGGACCTCTCCACGATGACCATCGAGGAGGCGTTGGTTCGCCTCAAGGTCGCTCGACATCGATGAGCCACAACGCCGACCCGTCACCATTGGCGGAAGCTCCTCCTCACTCGGGAGCGCTGGGATGCGGCCAAGGCGACAAGAAGAAGAGAGCCTTCTTCCACGACAGCGCCGCAGCGCGCAAGCAGCAAGCCACGCAAAGACGGCAAGCGCGCAAAGCGCCATGACCGTGGAGGCGTCTTTGGCAAGCAAACAAAGCCAAGACGAGATGACTCTTGCCACAATCGCGCAAGCTTGGTCATTGGGCCAGGAGTGTCGATACCACGACGCGGCCAGCCCACGCCGCAAGTGGAGGAGAGAGAGGCCGGTCTGCTCATTGCTCATGCGAGCATCGACCACCTCGCGCAGACCGGCCGCAGATGGCTCTCTCCACCTTGACGAGCCAAAAGCACATGCCTCCCGGCCACGGCCCAAGAACGACAAGACCGACGGGCGGTGCCTCGACACCGCGCCACCCATCACATGACCGGCCGGCGGAGTTCTTCGCCAAGCTCGACTCTAGCGTTCGAGGCACCGCTGTTCGGGACGCCCGCGTGGAGATCAAGGGCGCTGGCTCGTCATCTTCACCAAGGTCCGCGAGCACAGTCGCTCACCGGCGTCTACTACATCCCCTGCGGAACTCCATCATCGCCTTGGGACACGGTGGATGAGAACGGCTCGTGAGTCGAGATCGAGCACGGTGCTGCGGATTTGGGATCTTCGACGCCGCCTCCTTGCCAAGGTAACCGAGGCGCAAATCGACTTACATTCTTCACGCGCAGTGGCACAACCTCTATCTCGCCGCTCGTCGGACGACGAGGCGCGGCAAGGCACGAGCGCTTTGGGCACCTTTCACTTCGAGGCCACGGCGGCTCGGTGCCACGGAAATGGTGCGAGGCCCGCCGTGCCTTGACCATGTGGAGCGCTCTGCGACGTCTGCGTGTTGACGGCAGCAGGCGACTCTTTCTCCCAGCGGGCGAAGTTTCGAGCCAAGGAGAGGCTCGAGCTCGTGCACGGGACTTGTGTGGCCGGTGACACCGACCACACCGAGACGACGCTACTTCTGCCGCCGCCGACGACCTCCCGCTACATGGGTGATGGTCCTCGGCAGAAAGGAGAGGCTGCGGCGCCATCAGCGCACGCAGTCGCTGCGAGGCGAGCGCGGCCGCAGCTGCGCGTCTTTGCGCCTGAACAACGGCGGCGAATTCGGCGCGGTGGTCGCGTCGTCTTTGCGATGAGGCATTAGCGCCGCTACTCCGCGCCGTCTGGCCGCGCAGCGAGCAGCGTCGTCGGCAGCGCAAACGAGGCGGTTGTAGGGATGGCTCGGGCCTCCTCCAGCGAGAGGATGCGGTGTCTTACGGGAGAGGCGGTGGTGGCTGCCGTCTACATCCTCAGCGCTTTCGCCTACAAAGGCGCTCGGCAGCGGGGACGCCGTCGAGGCACCGGCATGGGCGCAAGCCGGCGGTCTCAGCTTGCGGGTCTTGGCTCCCTCGCGTTCGCCAGGAGCTTGGCCACATCGGCAAGCTTCGGCGGCGAGAGCACTCGGGGTGTTCGCCGGCTCTGCGAGGCTCGAGGCCTCGCATCCTCGACCTGTCACCTGGCAGCGTCGCATCTCGCGTGACGCGTGTTCGATGAAGCGCGGTGGGCGTGGGACAAGCGGTGGGCGGCGGTTGGCCTCGACTCGGGGACTTTGTTGTCGACTCGTCCGCCGAGAGGCGGGGAGCTAGCGGCTCGTCTTGCGAGCTCGTCCACCTCGACACCTTGGTCGCCACCGGCTCCGCGAGTGCTCCGCGCGCCGGCCGCTCGCCCGCGCCACCACCGGCTGCGCTCTCACCTGCCGCGGCCACATCACCGAATCGGCCCCAGCGGCCGGTCCACGGCGAGCAGCGCCGCGGTGGGTTCGCTCTCCATCGTCTCACGGCGAGGATCGCGTCGGCGCCTACCACGGCGCGCGACTACTGCGCTTCAGACGTGCGTGGGCGACCTCGCCAGCGGCGATCGGTCCTCCACAGGTAGCGCGGCGCGACCAGCGGGCTGCGCACTTGGCATGCGGCGGCGGCGAGCCCCCGCGCCCGCCACGAGGCGGAGGAGACGCGGCGTGGCGTGTCGCGATAAGCGAGAGATGGGCGCCGTCGAGCCGAGCCGGGCGTGGGGCTGGCGGATCTTCTGCCGGTCGCCGCGCGATCACCCCAAGTGGGTGTTCAGCCGAGCGGGATGAAGCCGCGCCATCGTCAAGCACAAGGCTCGCTTGGTGGCACGAGGCCGTGCGGCGGGAGAAGTCGACCGATGGCGCCAGCGCGCGTCGCGCGGATGGAGTCGTCGCGACTTCTCCTCGCACTTGCGCCCGGGAGGATTGGCGCGTCCATCACATGGGCGTCAAGTCGCCTTCCTCGCGGCGATTTGAAGGAGGAGGTCTCGTCCGCCAGCCGCGGGATTCGTCATCCCGGCAAGGAGGGCAAGGTTCTCGCTGCGCAAGGCCCTACGGCTTGCGGCGGGCACCACGAGCTGGAATGCTAAGGTGGACTCCACCCTCAAGCAAATGGGGTTCGGCAGAGAGCGCGCCTGAGTGCGGTCTCACCGGCGGGGCAAAGCGGCAACGCCTGGCGGTGGCGTCGTCGGCGACCTAGTGATCACCGCTCCAGGAGGCGAGGTCGAGGCGTTCAAGGCGGAGATGAAGACCGTCTTCGGATGGCGACTTAGGGCTCCTCTCCTTCTACACGGGATCGAGTCCGCGGGGCGACTCCGTATCTCCGCCGTCGGACCGCCTCGCCTAAGCGCACCGCCGTCAGTGGGCGGGCTCACCGCCGCAACCCGCCCACACTCCAATGGAGGAAAGGCTGAAGGCGGCCGCGGCGGCCACGGCGGAGAGGTGGGCGCGACGCAAGACGCGCGCATCGTGGCGACCTTCGCTACCTCGTCCACACGCGTCGGTTGGCGTTAGGCGTCGGCTCGTCGATCGGTTCATCGGCGGCAAGCGGCGGAGCATCGCGGCCGTGAAGAGGATCGCCGCTACGTTGCGGGCACCTCAGACTACGGCTTGCACTACCCGAGTGTCGTGGCGCGCTTCGCCGAATGCGGCGGCGGCGACCACGCAGCGACATCGACACGGCAAGAGCACAAGCGGGATTCTCTTCTTCCTCGGCAAGTGCCTCGTTAGGTGGCGATCGATCAAGCGGCGGTGGTGGCCTGTCGGTGTGGTCGAGTACATAGCGGCCACCGCCGACTCGAGCCCTCGGCTCGCTCGGCGCTTGGTGATCTCCTCGGCGGGGACACGAGCGGTGGAGCTCGAGTGGCGGACAAGTCGCTCTAGCACGGCAAAGAACCCGTTTTTCATGAGCGAGCAAGCACATCGGGTGAAGTATCATTTCATCAGAAATTTCGCTGGATGAAGGAAGCATCAAGGCAAGCTACATCAACACCACGGATCGACTTGCGGATGCGCTCACCAAGCCTCTTGGAAGGATCAAGTTCCTTGAGCTCTGCTCCAAGATCGGGATGGTTCAACCCTCCCACAAGGCGGCGCACAAGACTTAGGGAGAATGATGAATAAGTCTCTGTCTTGTGGTCTTTGTGAAATTTTGTGGTAGTTTTGTTTTTTTGTTGCTTTAGGATAGCATCACTTTTAGGACAGACATCTGCTTTTGCTTTAGGACAACATCTCGCTTTTAGGACAACATCTGCTTTTAGGAATGACATCTGCTTTAGGACAGCATCTCGCTTTTAGGACAGACATCTGCTTTAGGACAGCATATTGACCGCTTTAGGACAGCATCTAGGATAGCATCGTAGCATATGCTTGGCTGGTTCTCAGCCTATAAATTTGTATCCCCAACCCCTCAGGTTGGCATGGCAATGTGTGAGAAATAAACAAGAAAACTTGCCCCATCTCCTAGTGTCATCCTCTCCATGAGAGTAAGGATCTTGCTATCACCAAGAGCAAGAGTCCAGCGACTAACAAATGCAAGTTAAATCTCGCTGCCAGTATACAGAGAGGACTTGGTGCATGGAGGAGAGCATCAATTGGGTTCAATGCTAGAGTTGTGGATGTTCAACCTTGCAAGGTTGATGTGGCTATTCAGACTGATCCTGAAGGATCTCATGCAAGAGATAACCCTCTGGCTCTAATTCCTACTTGTTTTCTTTGATGAATAAGTCCCTGTACTGTGGTCTTTGTGGGGTGGGCACATGGTTCTTGTACAACAGCTTTAGACTAGCATCTTGAGCTTTAGGACAGCTTTAGACTAGCATCTTAGACTAGCTTTAGGACAGCTTTAGACTAGCATCTTAGACTAGCTTTAGGACAGCTTTTAACTAGCATCTAGGACTAGCATCTTAGCATATGCTTGGTAGTTGCGACATATAAATTTGTATCCCCAACCCCTCGGGTTGGCATGGCATTGTGTGAGAAATAAGCAAGAAAATTGCCCGTCCCCAAGTGTCATCCTCTCGATGAGAGTAAGGATCTTGCTATCACTAATGACAAGACTCGGTGAGTAACAAGTGGTATCGAGCTATACTATCCTGTAGCTGAGCATCTCTGCTCATCTCCTTCTCGGCCTCAGCGGCCCACCGTGCGGCGGCAGCGGCTCCGGTATCCCCGCTCACTCTCTCGGAGATGGGCGGCTCGTCGGCAGCCCTCTCTCGCGCGCAGCCCCCGATAGCGCGCCATGTCCGAGGCGATCTCGGCCTTCGGTCGCCTCAGCGACGGCCGAGCTCGCGCGAGAGCAGCATGGCGGCGGCGGCAGCGACCACTTCTGGCGCGAAAAGCGTCAAAGGCGGCGCGCGTGGCGGCGGCGGCGAGCGAGAGTGAAGCGGCGGCGGCGCGGTGCGCGCGTCGCGCGGCGGCGAGGTCAGGTTACAGCGGCGGCAGCGCTCCATCTCTGCGATAGCGGCGTCGGCGCGGATCTTGAGCGGCGGAGATGGAAAGCGGCGCGGCAGCGCGATGGCGGCGCGCGCGCCCGCTGCGGCGGCGGCGGCAGCGGCGCGGCGCGCGGTGGCGCTCTGAGGAGGCGCGCCGGCGGCGGCGTCTGGGTCGGCGAGAGCGCGGCCTTCCGCGAGCGGCGGCTCTCCGGTTGATGCAGTGGTCACCACAGTACCAAGGCTATCGTCGAGGGCGTCGGCCCGGCGGCGGGTGGCCTACTCGCCCAAGACCAACTACGTCGAGTGGCTGCGGTGATGAGGTAAAGCTCAGTGCGGCATATGTGGGATGCGATCCGGTATGGCGGCGTCGACTACGACCGGGATCGGCGGCGCTGGATGCTCTCATCGCTGCGATCCGCCGAGATGCGATTTCGCTTACCAACAAGCGGTGCCAAAGAGGCTTGGGGCGCCATCGGCTGCGGCCGCGCATCGGCGGCGATCGCGCGCAAGTCTACATTGCGGCACTACGCGCGGAGTGGGAGAACACGGCCTTCAAGCGGTGAGGCGTTGATGACTTTGCTCTCGTCTCAACACTCTGTTGCGAAGTTGAGTGCGGTTCGGTGGCGACACCTACGGCGAAGAGAGGCGTGGAGAAGCTTTTCGCTGCGTCCCAGAAGTGCAAGCGAGATGGCTCGCTCGTCAGTCTCTGCTGGACCTCTCCACGATGGCGATTGAGAGGCGTTGGTTCGCCTCAAGGTCGTTGGCGGCGATGAGCCTGCGCCTCTCGGGACCGTCACCATTGGCGGAAGCTCCTCCTCGCTCGGGAAGCGGTGGGTGCCGGCCAAGGTGCGAGGAAGAAGGAGCCTTCTTCCACGACAGCGACGCAAAGCGCGGCAAGCACGGCAAGCCACGCAAAACGCCCGAGCGGCGCGAGGGCGTCCGAGGTGATGGCCGTGGGCGTCGAGCGGCGCGCGCCGGCAAACAAAGCGCGCGAGGCGACTCTTGCCACAGCTGCGGCAAGCTTGGTCATTGGGCGAGGTTGTCGGCACCACGCCACAGCGGCGAGCCCACGTCGCGCGGCGGAGGAGCGGCCGGCTCGTTCGTTGCTCGTGCGAGCATCGAACTACCTCGGCGGCACCGGCGCGATGGCTCTCTCCGCCTTGGCGAGCCAAAGCACATGCCTCTCGGCTCACGGCTCAAAACAGCGACAAGGCCCGGCGGGTGGTGCCTCGACCGGCGCCGCCCATCACATGACCGGTCGGCGGAGCTCTTCGCCAAGTTTGACTCTAGCGTCAGAGGCTCGTCAAGTTTGGGGCGCCCTCGTGGAAATCAAGGCGTCGGCTCTGTCATCTTCGCGCGCGTGTCACGGTGAGCCGCAGTGCTCACCGGCGTCTACTACATCCGATCTGCGGAACTCCATCATCGGCTTGGGGCGGTGGATGAAGCGGCTCGCGTGTCGAGATCGAGCGCAGTCTTTGCGGATTTGGGATCTTCGCGCGCGCCTTCTTGCCAAGGTAACGAGCGCCGTCGACTCTACATTCTTCACGTGCGGTGGCACAACCTCTATCTCGCCGCTCGTCGGGGCGGCGAGCGTGCGATAACCTGGCGCTTTGGGCACCCGGCCGAGGCCCAGGCGGCTCGGTGCCACGGAAATGGTGCGAGCTGCCGTGCCTTGACCATGTGGAGCGATTCTGCGGCGTCTGCGTGTTGGCGAAGCGGCGACTCCTTTCCCAGTGGCGAGTTTCGAGCCAGGAGAGGCTCGAGCTCGTGCGAGGACTTGTGTGGCCGTGACGCGGCCACACCGGGAGGGCGGCGCTACTTCTGCCGCTCGTCGGCGACCTCTCCGCTACATGTGGGTGATGGTCCTCGGCGGCAAGGAGAAGGCTGCGGAAGCCATCGAGCGCCACCTTGCTGCTGCGAGGCGAGTGCGGCGCGCAGGCTGCGCGTCTTTGCGCCACGGACAACGATGGCGAATTCACGGCGGTGGTGCGTGTCGTGCTGCCCGATGAGGCATTCAGCGCCACTACTCGCGCCGTCTGACCGCGGCGAGCAGCGTCGTCAGCAGCGCAACCGAGGCGGTTGTAGGGATGGCTCGGGCTCTCCTCAGCGAGAGGATCACCGGTTCCAAGAGGCGAGTCGGCGTTCAAGCGGAGATGAAGCCGCCTTCGGATGGCGACAGGGCTCTCTCCTTCTACACAGGGATCGAGTCCGCGGGGCGGCTCGGTATCTCGCCGTCGGGCCGCCTCGCCAGCGCCGTCAGTGGCGGGCTCACCGATCGCAACCCGACCCACGCTCCTATGGAGGAAGGTGAAGGCGAGTCGTGAGCACGGCGGCGGAGAGGTGGGCGCGACAACGATCTGCGGCGCATTGTGGGCGACCTTCGCTACCTCGTCCCACGCGTCAGTTGGCGTTCGCCGTCGGCTCGTCGGTCGGTTCATGCATCGGCCAAGCGGCGAGCATCGGCGGCCGTGAAGAGGATCGCCGCTACGTTGCGGGCACCTCGGCTACGACTTGCACTACCCGAGGTGTCCGGCGCGCGCGCTTCGCCGAATGCGGCGACGGCGACCACGCGGCGACATCGACACGGCAAAACACAAGCGGGATTCTCTTCTTCCTCGGCAAGTGCCTCGTTAGGTGGCGATCGATCAAGCGGCGGTGGTAGCCTGTCGGTGTGAGGCGAGTACATAGCGGCTTCCGCGCCGACTCGGCGCTCTGGCTCGCTCGGCGCTTGGTGATCTCTCTCGGCGAGACAGCGAGCGGTGGCGCTCGGGGTGGGCGACAAGTCGCTCGGCTCGGCAAGAACCCGTTTTCCACGAGCAGACAAGCACATCCGGGTGAAGTACCACTCATCAGAAATTTGTTTGGATGAAGCGACATCAAGGCGAGCTACATCAACACCACGGATCAGCTTGCGGACACCTTTCGCCAAGCCTCTTGGGAGGTCAAATTCCTCGAGCTCTGCTCTAGGATCGGGATAGTTCAACTTTCCCACAAGGCAGCGCACAAGACTTAGGGGAGAATGATGAATAAGTCCCTGTACTGTGGTCTTTGTGGGGTGGGCACATGGTTCTTGTACAGCAGCTTTAGACTAGCATCTTGAGCTTTAGGACAGCTTTAGACTAACATCTTAGACTAGCTTTAGGACAACTTTAGACTATCATCTTAGACTAGCTTTAGGACAACTTTTGACTAGCATCTAGGACTAGCATCTTAGCATATGTTTGGCTGGTTAGCAGCCTATAAATTTGTATCCCCAACCCCTCAGGTTGGCATGGCATTGTGTAAGAAATAAGCAAGAAAATTGCCCCATCTCCAAGTGTCATCCTCTCGACGAGAGTAAGGATCTTGCTATCACCAAGAGCAAGAATCTAGCGACTAACAGCATTCACGCTCATGCTTATATTGTTGGACCTACAAAAGCATAATGGTTAAGGGGGCAAAAAAATAGTTGATTATTTCTGAATGGAGACAAAACACCCACCAAACGATTTAGCTGTTGAATTTCTATAGCTTGCTTTGCTGCTTTGCTAAATCACGTGCCATCTCTCGCTGATGGCTCCAAACAGACCTTCTCCACGACCTATCTGGATAAAAGTTAAATATAAGCTGCTGCTATTACAACTCCAGCAAACTGACGCATAAACACATACCAACATCTTTTGATTAAACTTACTTTCAGAATTTGTTGTTGCTTTAGATCATCAGATGGTATGGCTCCATCAGCTGGTACTAATTGCAGATCCCTGCAAGCTTCAGGATCCTTGCTCTCATTTGCAGAAGCCTCAAGAATGTTACTCGCTGGAGTCTTGCTGTTGGTGATAGCAAGATCCTTACTCTCATCAAGAGGATGACACTTGGGGATGGGGCAATTTTCTTGCTTATTTCTCACACAATGCCATGCCAACCTGAGGGGTTGGGGATACAAATTTATAGGCTGCTAACCAGCCAAGCATATGCTAAGATGCTAGTCCTAGATGCTAGTCAAAAACTGTCCTAAATCTAGTCTAAGATGCTAGTCTAAAGCTGTCCTAAAGCTAGTCTAAGATGCTAGTCTAAAGCTGTCCTAAAGCTCAAGATGCTAGTCTAAAGCTGCTGTACAAGAACCATGTGCCCACCCCACAAAGACCACGAGACAGGGGACTTATTCATCATTCTCCCCTAAGTCTTGTGCGTCGTCTTATGGGAAAGTTGAACCATCGATCCTAGAGCGAGCTCGAGGAATTTGACCCTCCCAAGAGGCTTGGTGAGTAGGTCCGCAAGCTGATCCGTGGTGTTGATGTAGCTCGCCTTGATCTTGCCTTCATCAAGCGACCTCGGATGAAGTGGTACTTCGCGGATGTGCTTGCTCCGTTCGTGGAAAACGGGTTCTTTGCGAGCGAGCGGACTTGTCATCACCCCGAGCGCCATCGCCGTGTCTCTGCCGAGAGATCACCAGCGATCGGCGAGCAGGCGCTGAGTCGGCGGTGGAAGCGCTATGTACTCGGCCTCACACCGGAGCCACCACCGCCGCTTGACCGATCGCCACCTAACGAGGTACTTGCAGAAGAAGAGAATCCCGCTTGTGCTCTGCTTTGGTGTCGATGTCGCTGCGTGGTCGCTGTCGCCAGACGAGACACCTCGGGTAGTGCAAGCCGTGGTCGGAGGTGCGCAGCGTAGCGGAGGATCCTCTTCACGGCTGCCGATGCTCGTCGTCGGTCATTTGCATGAACCGACCGGCGTGGCCGGCGGCGAACGCCAAATGCGGGCAGCGTGTGGGCGAGGTAGCGAAGCGCCCACAATGCGCGTCTTGCGTCGCGTCCGCCTCCTCGCCGTCTTTATCACGACTCGCCGACCCTCCTCCATAGGAGTGTGGGTGGGTTGCGATCGGTGAGCCCGCCACTCGGCGGTGCGCTTGGCGTGGCGGTGCGGCGAAGGAGATCGGAGCGTCTGGTGGACCTCGATCCCGGTAGAAGGAGAGCCCCAAGTCGCTCATCCGAAGGCGGTCTTCATCTCGCCTTGAACGCTCGACCTCGGCCTCCTTGGGCGGTGATCACCAGTCGTCGGCGTGACGCCGCCCGCCAGGCGTTGCCTCCTTTGCCCGCCGGTGAGACCGCGACCTGCGTGTGCGCTCTGCTGGAACCCATTTGCTTGAGGTGGAGTCGGCTTAGCGTTCGGGCTCGTGTGCTGCCGCATGGCCGTAGAGGGCCTTGCGCGGCGGAGAACCTGCCCTCCTGCGGGGATGGCGAATCCGGCGGTGGCGGATGTAGGCCTCCTCCTTCAAGTCGCCGGTTGAGGAAGGCGGACTTGGCGTCCATGTGATGGGCGCGCCAATCCTCTGGGCGCAAGTGCGAGGAGAAGGCGAGCGGACTCCATGCGCGCGGCGGAGTGCGGCGTCATCGAGTCGACCCCTCTGCTGCGCACGAAACCTCGTGCCACCAAGCGAGCCTTGTGCTTGAGCGGTGGCGGCGGCTTCATCCGCCGGCGAACACCGGCTTAAGGGTGATCGCGCGGTGACAGCGGGAAGATCCGCGGCTCCGCGTCGGTTCCGCGCGGCGGCGTCCATCTCTGCCATCGCGACATGCCGCGCTGCGTCTCCCTCGCCTCGGCGAAGGCGGGGCTCGCCGTCGTCGCACGCCAAGTGCGGCTCGCCTCGAAATCGTCTTTGCGCCGATCCGAGGCGGCGGCTCGGCGAGATGTTGTCCATGGTGCGATAAGCGCGAGAGGCTCGTCGTCGTGGTAGGCGTCGACGCGGTCCTCGTCGTGAGGCAATGAGTGCGAACTCCACCATGCGCCGCTCGTCGTGGATCGAAGGCTGTTGGGCGATCCGGTGGTGTGGCGGCCGGTGCGGGAGAGTGGTGGCCGGTGCGGGAGGCGTGGAGTGGCGGTGGTGAAGAGTGGGCGAGCGATGCGAAGGTGGTGGAGCACTCGCCGGGTGGTGGCGAGCAAGGTGTCGAGTGGGCGAGCTCGGTGAAGGCAGCCGCTAGCTCCCGGCTCTCTCAAAGTGGGCGTGGCGAGCAACAAAGTCCACGAGTCGAAGTCGGCCGTCGTCCACCGCCTTGTCCCCGTCGGCCTCGCCGCCGTCGAACCTGGCGTCACGTGAGATGCGGGCTTGTGTGTGGCGGTCGAGGATGCGGAGGCCTTCGAGCCTTCGCGTGGCCGATGAACACTCGGTGCTCACGTCGTCGAGCTTACCGATGTGGCCAAGCTCCTTGGCGAACGCGAGGGCCAAGACCGCAAGTGGGAGACCGCCGGCTGCGCCATGCCAAGCCTCGTCGACGGCGTCCTGGTCGGCGCCTTGGTAGGCGGCGGTTGAGGATGTAGAGCGGCCGTCACCGCTCTCCCGTAAGACAGCCGGCATCCCCTGCGCGAGGAGAGCGAGCCATCCCCAGCAACCGCGGTTGCGCGCTCGGCAACGCGCGCTGCTGCGCGGCATGCGGCGCGGAGTAGTGGCGCTGAATACCCTCATCGGTAGCGATCGACGACACGCAGGTCACCGCGTGTCGTCGCGTTGTCTGTCGCGCGGCACGTGCGACTTGCGGCGCGCTCGCCTCGCGGCGGCTGCGTGCGCTGATGGCGTCGCGACCTCTCTCGCTTCTGCGAGGACCATCACCCACATGTAGCGGGAGAGGTCGCCGACGGCGGCGGGAAATGGCGTCGTCTCTCGGTGTGGCGGTGTCGCCGGGCCACACAAGTCCCGTGCACGAGCTCGAGCCTCTCCTTGGCTCGGAAACTTCGCCCATTGGGAAAGGAGCGCCTGCGCCGTCAACACGCAGACGTCGCAGAAGCGCTCCACATGGTCAAGGCACGGCGGGCCTCGCACCATTTCCGTGGGCACCGAGCCGCCGGGGCCTCGAAGTGAAGGTGCCCAAAGCGCTCGTGTTATTGCCACGCCTCGTCGTCCGACGAGCGGCGAGATAGAGGTTGTGCCACTGCACGTGAAGAATGTAGAGTCGATTTGCGCCTCTGGTTACCTTGGCAAGAAAGGCGCGGCGAAGATCCCAAATCCGCGGCACCGTGCTCGATCTCGACACGCGAGCCGTTCTCATCGGTGTCCCAAGGCGATGATGGAGTTCCGCGGTCGGGGATGTAGTAGGCGCCGGTGGCGGCTGTGCTCGCGACACGATGGTGAAGATGAGCGAGCCGGCGCCCTTGATTTCCACGCGGGCGTCCCAAACAGCGGAGCCTCGGGCGCTAGAGTCAAACTTGGCGAAAGCTCCTGTCGGCCGGTCATGTGATGGGTGGCGCGGTGTCGAGGCACCACCCGTCGATCTTGTCGTTGCGGGCCGTGGCGAGGAGGGCATGTGCTTTTGGCTCGTCAAGGTGGAGAAGCCCACTGCGGCGGTGCGGCTGAGGTGGTCGATGCTCGCATGAGCAATGAGCGAGCATTTGCTCCTCGCTTTGCGCGGCGTGGGCACGGCGCGTCGTGGTATCGACAATCCACGGCCCAATGACCAAGCTTGCGCGATTGTGGCAAGAGTCGTCTCGTCTTGGCTTTTGTTTGCAATGCGCGCCACTGGCGCCTCCACGGTCATCACCTCGGCGCGTCCTCGCGCCTGCACTGGCGTCTTTGCGTGGCTTCTTTGTGCTTGCCGCGCTTGCGGCCCTTTGTCGTGGAAGAAGGCTCCCTTCTTCTGTCACCTTGGCCGTGACCAGCTGCTCCGAGTGAGGAGGAGCTTCCGCCAATGGTGACGGGTCGAGAGGCGTTGTGGCTCATCGCCATCCAGCGACCTTGAGGCGACCGCGCCTCCTCGATCGTCATCGTGGAGAGGTCAGCGAGAGACTCGATCGGCGAGCCATCCGCTTGTACTTTCGGGACGCGGCGGAAGAGCTTCTCCACGACTCTCTCTTCGCCGTAGGTGTCGTCCGCACCAACACGCAACAAAGTGTTGAGGCGAGAGCAAAGTCATCAACGTCCTCTCGCGGCGAAGGCGGGTTCTCCCACTCCGTCGTAGTGCACGCAATGTAGACTTGCGGGCGCGGCCGCTGCCGTCGTCTTTGCGGCGATGGCGTCCCAAGCCTCTTTGGCGATCCGCTTGTTGGTAGCGAGAACTACATCTCGGCGGGGCTGCGGCGATGAGCATCCGGCGCCGTCGATCTGGTCGTAGTCACGTCGCCGTCTGGATGCATCCCACATATGCCGCACTGGAGCTTTACACTAATCACCGCGACCGCTCGGCGTAGTTGGTCTTGGTGAGGTAGGCAACCCGCCGCCGGGCGGCGTCCCGATGCGACTGGTACTCGTGGTGACCACGATCAACCGGGAGAGAGCGCGTCGCTGTGAAGGTCGCGCTCTCCGTCGACCGTCTGCCGCCGCCGTCGCGCCTCCTCGAGGCGTCACCGCGCGTCGCGCTGTCTGAGCTGCCGCCGCGCGCTGTGGCGTCGCGCGGCGCCTTCTCGCTCGCTTCGCCCGCCTTTGCC
Source organism: Dendrocalamus sinicus (assembly GCA_036346575.1). NCBI lineage: Eukaryota > Viridiplantae > Streptophyta > Magnoliopsida > Poales > Poaceae > Dendrocalamus > Dendrocalamus sinicus. The sequence goes on from JAYEVI010000505.1 coordinate 217,595, forward strand.
TCCATCTCCGGCTCAAGATCGCGTCGTTATCATCAGCGAGAGATGGAGCTGCTTTATTCTTGCCGCTATGTGAACCTTGACCTCGCTTCTTGCGCCGTGTTGCATCTGCCCGCCGCCGCCGGCGGTCTCTGCGCCGCTCGCGCTCGCGCTGCTGCTGCGCGCGGCTCGGCCGTCACGACGCCGCGTGCTCGAGGCGGCCGAAGGCGAGAGCGCCTGCGGACATGGCGCGCTACTGGGGGGCTGTTGCGTGAAGAGAGGGCTGCTTCTGACGAGCTGCTGCCCGTCTCCGGAGAGGAGGCGGGGACAGCCGGAGCTGCTGCTGCTACCGGCTGGGGCTGCTGCGAGGCCGGAGAAGGAGATGAGCAGGAGATGCTCAGGCTACAGGATAGTATAGCTCTGATACCACTTGTTACTCGCTGGAGTCTTGCTGTTGGTGATAGCAAGATCCTTACTCTCATCGAGAGGATGACACTTGGAGATGGGGCAATTTTCTTGCTTATTTCTCACACAATGCCATGCCAACCTGAGGGGTTGGGGATACAAATTTATAGGCTGCTAACCAGTCAAGCATATGCTAAGATGCTAGTCCTAGATGCTAGTCAAAAGTTGTCCTAAAGCTAGTCTAAGATGCTAGTCTAAAGCTGTCCTAAAGCTAGTCTAAGATGCTAGTCTAAAGCTGTCCTAAAGCTCAAGATGCTAGTCTAAAGCTGCTGTACAAGAACCATGTGCCCACCCCACAAAGACCACAGTACAGGGACTTATTCATCAAATGCAATGCCGTAATTGCACAAACACTGGAAGGAAAGATTGTGAGGCTTGAAAGTTTGATGGATGGAACTTTACCAACCGAAGAATTTATACATGAGGAGTATCTCTCTCTTATGAATGAGCATAAGGTTTTCTTAACTTTCCAGTTTCCATTTCTTTTCCTGTATGAGCAAACCATGTTTCCTTTACTTTTTTAAGTCGGCAGTTCATTTACTTATGAGCTACTTTCCTTGAACTGATAAATGCAGATCCTCCAAAAGAAATATGACAACCACCCTGAAGTTCTACGTGCTGAAATTGAGCTAAAGAGACTTCAGGAGGAATTGGATATGTGCAGAAATAACATGGATGAGAAAGAAGTTTTGCAGGAGGAAATACGAAATCTGAAAAGCCAGTTGCATTATATGCTTTCATTGTCCGCGTCGATTCGTAGGCTCTGGCCTCCACTGCAATTGTCTCGGGGAATTAATTCTTCACCTGGAACAAAAGATGGTGATGGTGATACTAATGTAGTGGACGCTCCTGATTGTGCTGAAGCTGAGAGTAAATGGGTTAGTCTCAAAGAAGAGCTTAGAGTTGAACTTGAAGCAAATAAATCGCTTGTTGGCAGGCTGCGGTTGGAATTGGAGTCAGAGAAAAAAATGCTCAGATGAAATTAAGGAGGCATTGCAAACAGCAATGCAGGGACATGCTAGAATCTTGGAGCAGTATGCTGAACTTGAAGAGAGGCATATTGGTTTGCTTGCAATGCATAGGAAGATCCGTGATGGTGTTGAAGATGTGAAGATTAGAGCAGCAAAAGCTGGTGTCCAAGGAGTCGAATTACGGTTTATCAACTCCCTTGCTGCTGAAATGTCAGTTCTGAGGACAGACAATAAGGGCCTTCAGGACCAGCTAAGGGATACTGCTGAAGCTGTTCAAGCAGCTGGTGAATTGCTCGTACGATTAAAGGAGGCTGAGGAAGCGGCAACACTTGCCCAGGTATGAATTTCCCACATTGCTCAGACCTAAGTACATTTCAATAGACATAACAGTACGATGCTTGGAATGTGCTAGATCGAGATAGTTGGGAATTTTACAACAGAATCTATGGATTTGGGATGTCACAAAACTTTAGGATGAAAATGCGTATTGAGAGTGCGAATACACTGCTCTAAATGTGCGTTATCAGCCTAGCATGTTAAAGAGGTTACATAGTTTCCTTGAGTTTCCAAGTGTGTTTTGAGATTAGATTTTTCAGTTGTAGTAAAGCAAGCTGTCTCTCTTCGTTGCAGAAGCGAGCATTGTTGGCAGAGGAGGAGAGGAAGGAAGCCTAACAGGGGATCGACAACTTGAAAAAGAACTACGACCAGGAAATCCTCGCGCTAAATCAGCGTCTCGCAGATCCCTCTCAGCATAAAGCATCTAGCGATCTCGAGACGGCTCGGTATGACACGGTCGGTAGTCCGGCTGGCCAGCAATGGCGGGAGGAGCTCAACGCCTTCCAGCAGGGCGGATCATCTGAGCTCTCCAAGAGCACCGACCTCAACTCGTGGTTCTCCGGGTACGACAGATGTAACATCTGATGATGCACACTGTTTGTTCAGTTCTCTTTGTACCTTAGGAGGGGGGTAGCATGGCGTACACCTTGTGAGCAGAGAGGACGATGCCCCTGAAGGGGCGCTTCTCTTCACCGTCTTGTGAGGCGCAGCCAGATTCTTCAGATCCTCGAAAGTAGTGTTCTGCCTTGTAAATTCAGATGGACGCTTCACGTTACAAGAGCGAGAGCGATGTTCGAGGGCTTGCTCTTGAAGCCGCGGTTTTTTTGGCTTTTTGATGTGTATTTTAATTGTAAATGCATAGCGGTGGTTATCTTTTTCTGAATAGAAAAAAATTAAAAAAAATACTGTTATATTTTTGGGACGATGCAAAGGAATAAGAAAAAAAGCTGAAAAGGACCAAAAGTCAAAAAAACTAAAATTAAGAAACCCAAAATCTGAAACTGTTTAGAGCGGGTCGGGCCTGGGCCTGCTCAAAAGGGCTTTCAACTTTGGTTTATGGTTTTGTGAGGGCTTTTGACTGTAGCGGCTGTTAGATTTTTCCAAGTTAAAAATAAAAATTGAAAACATCGGTTTATCTTGAGATAATGCAATAGAATAAGAGGGAAATAAGAAAAAATAAAAAAACTAAAATTTAGATAAAAAACTAAAATCGTTTTGAGCGGGGCTGTATCTTTTTGCCAAGAAGCGCAGGTTGTTCGCCATTTCAGGGTAATCTGTCCTGTCTAAGGTATGGTTGGTCACGGTTCAGCGTCCTGCCAGAGATCATGATGCAGCCATGCTCGTGCCGCTACTGATCAAGACTCTACCCACATTCCTTCTGGTGCAATACTGGAATTTTTCTGTGGGGCTAGGAACCTGTAGCGAAGTGGTTTTTACGCTGGTTGGCCTCACCAGTTACATTTTTCTAGAGCTTCATGGCTCGTTTCCAGAATGCTTTTGGATGATGCGAGTACGCGACAAATTGCAGCAGTTCCCTTGGAAGTTTCCTCACGTCTGGGTGGTACTGCTACCTGACCATCGAAGCTCCGAGTGATCCGACACCTCCAAGCTTGTGAGGTGTGACGACGACATAGGCGCCATTGGATCATGATGTCGTTTCGTTTGTTGGTTGAGCCATGGCAGTCACGTTTGAATCCTGGCCGCGCCGATCAAGCCAAGCCAACCCAACTAGCCATAGCAGCTGCCGCTACTAGCCTACTGCTAGCTCCGCCTGTCTCCACGACGGCCGGGACCATGGTCGATCGATCGAGATACATGCACGAGCCGCCATTCCGTGGATTCAAATGAGTGACGCGAAAAGATTTCGGTTGGTTGGGGGCGTATCGTGGCGCCTGTGCCGCTACAGGGGCGGTTGCTCGCTCGCTCTGCACTGCACTGCAGGTTCATGCATTTATCGGGTGTCTTTTTACTGGTAGTTTATAACCGTGTTTGATGTCTTTTGGTCCTAGCATGTATATTTGTACAAACGAAATAAATGACGGTAAATTGATAAGTCGTTTCGAAAAGATTATCCCAATAAATTACTTTGAAACGACAACAGAGAAACCGTCCTGTTTGTTTGGTCGAGGAAAATCATAAGTTGAAAAAGAACGGGGTGGGTGCACCCCTGAGTCTAGCCAACAGAAGCTTAACAAGTAGTATCTGCCGTCGTGTTAATATTGCGGAGTCTAGGGTTTACAAATGTTTGATAAGAACTAGATAGGGGCCACCGATTAACTCAGATTAAGCTACTCTGGAATTGTTCTAGAAGGCTTTTCGGAAGTTCAAGCTGCTGTGGAAATGTTGCCTTTGTAGTAAAACCTCCGGAGGCAAACAAACAAACACACGTGTAAGCTGATCTAAAGAAACAGGGGAAAAAGCTGATTTGCGACGCTGGGACAGGGCACCATAGTGCTGATGTTAGATGCTCTATATTCTTTCACCTTAGCTGTCTTTGTTAGCTTCTTGTTTGTTTGGACGTCGCCATGATATCTCGCTAGGGGACAGTCATCCCAGCAGATGGAAGGGACCGGCACTGTGCGCGTAGATCGGTCTAATGAGACCGCCTACCTAACCAATCAAGCCAGAAACCTCCCTTCCAGCGAACAGTAAGAGGAAAATTCTGAGCATGAGATTTAGAGCACAGTTTTTTTTCAGACCATAGCTTATTAATTGCCTTGAATAAATAAATAAAATAATTTTTTTGTCACTGTTTCAAAACAACTTATTAGGATAGTCTTTTCGAAGCGGCTTATTGATATTTAGTTCATTTACACAAACAATCACGCTAAGACCAAACATCATAAGCTACAGTTGTATACTATAACCCGTGGCCGAAAAAGCCATATGTGGTTTTATCTTCATTACATGAAATGTTGCGCTTTTATGTACCAATCAGTCTAGCGAGAAGATTCAATTTGGTCCCTGAGAACAGGCAAACATTTTAACTCGTGCATCAACATATTTCTTATCATGTTTTAGCTCAATCAGGCCTATGATGTGAACTTGACATTCGCTGATACTTTGATCCACCTCTTCTCAATCAGGCCTATGATAAAAAGGTGGCCATTCTGCTCATACATGATTGTGAAGTATCAAGATTGAGCTCATTCCATCACGACGACTGATCCATTTATGCTTCACTAAATATTAGTCGATTTGGGGTGTTCATTTGGGCATAAGTTTTTAACTTTTCAATTTCATCTTTTTTATGGTTTTTTAGTCTTTTGAGTTTTTGTATTTTCTTTTATTCTTTTGCATTATCCGTGATGATATAACATTTTATTTTTTAAAAAAATTAATTACATTGAAAAGGCTACCAACAATTATAGTGCAAAAAACTACTATAGTACCAGAAAAACTAAAAGCTTAAGCTTCAAAAGCTCAAATGAGCACCTCACTTATTATGGAAAAAAATCCTTAGAACCTATGCTCATTTTGATCCTAGATTGATTGACCGCTAGTCTTGATCTGCGATGCATGCAAATTTGCCGGCACTGTCGATTTATTACATAGACAAGGAGAGCACGAACAGGTGAAGTTTTCAGGTGAACCTATGCATGGCTGCATTCTCCCGTTCATCTCTTGTCGTGTGGGTCGTTCCTTCGGACTCAAACCGGAGAAAAGGGTAAACAGTGGAAAAAATTACCACAGTTGCATATACACAAAGGCAGTAGTCAATGTGATAAATATTAGACCTATGGAAAACCGTACATGTCTCCCTTCTCTTTTGATGCTACATAAAGCATGATTAATACATACCTTTTAGTAAAATAGGAGCTGCTAACGAGTACTCGAGTGTTTTTATTGAGCACTTGATTTTCTCACCATAGTATTTTGCCTCGTGTTCCACGTCTACGCAATGAAGGCGAGCGAATTTTTCTATTTTAGCCTTTTTTGAAAAATATTCACATTTAGACCACAGTAGTTTTAATTCCGATTTTGGACCCGGGGTGGAGCGCGACCACGGCGCCGAGATAACACATCTCGGCGCGGTGGTCTGTGCTGAGGTGCGAGCCCGCAGCGGCGTGGTGGCTGCGTGGCACCGGCGTGGCGGCACCTCGGCGCCGTGGGTCGTGGCTCGAGCTCGGTGCGTGGATCGTGGCGCCGAGCTCGGGCCGTGGATCTTGGCGCCGAGCTCCACCGCCGGGCGCACGCGGCCTTCTCCTTTCCTCTGTCTATTTCGTTCGTTCGCCTTCATTTCTCCTCTCGCCTCCCGCGCGCCCCACCGTACCGCGCCTCCCCTCCTGCCGCGTCCCGGCCGCCGGCCTGGTTCCGCCGCCTCCTCCCGCGCCACGTCCCGGCCGCCGCCTCCCGCCGCCGCCTCCCTCCCGCGCGTCCCGGCCGCCGCCTCCCTCCCCGCCCGCCCCCCGCGCCGCCCCCCGGTGCCGCGCGCGTCCCGCCGCCGCCTCCCGCCGCCGCCCCTAGTGCCGCCGCCTCCCCTCCGCGCGCGTCCCCGGCCGCCCGCTGGTGCCGTCCCTCGTTCCGCCGCCTCCCCAGTGCCGCGCCTCCCCTCCCCACTGCGTCCCGGCCGCCCGCCTCCCGCCACCGCGGTTGCTCCTTGTTGATTTTGGTCGTATATTTTCACGATTGGTTGCTTCTTAGTCAATAATATATGAAGTATATGCTTACTTCTTACGTAGGAGTAGCATTGTGTATGATATGTGTTCTTGATGAGGAGGTTTACAATTGTGGGAAATGTGATCTTTGCGACCTTTATTTGGATTATGATGGGCTTGCATTAGGTTTTGCTTGATGCCCTTGCTCGTGCGTGCTATGTGTTCATGGTTAGATAGTGTGTTTGGTCGTTGAAATGGGACGAGAGGAAAGCGATGATGTGGCACTGTAGGATGGGCGGTGTGATAGAGAAATCAACGTGTTCAAGTCTTAGTGTAGTGTTGAAGTCAAATGTCAGCGGGGTGGAGAGGCGTGAGTATGGTACTAATATCCTAAGGCGATACATGCAATAGAAAACTGGCAAACCTATAATTATATTAAATTATTCATTTTACCATGTTGACGTTAACTTGTTGGTAATTTGCTTTTACAATGTTGACATTAACTTGTTGGCTTGAAGTTAGGTAGCATTTAGTTAGTGACTAGGTACTTATTAGTTACTATGTAGTACCCAATTTCGATTAAAGGTATTAAGTTTGATTTTTCTGTATGAACTAGATGGACAACCTAGTCACCCTATATCATGGAGGCAATGTGACAAGTGATGATTATGGAAATGTTCGATTTGTTGAAATGCAAAGGTGCCTCGATATTCGGTGATCGGCCGTCGTTTAGTGAGTTGGTTGCTAGGGCGGGAGGAGCTACATTGTCATGCAAACGAGAGAGCATCACGGTTGAGGGTTACTTCACTCGGTTCGAAAGACACAATTCTAAGGCGGTTGATCTTAATTGGTTGTGAGGATCGATGGGACAAATATGTCAAATTGGTTATGAGGAATGAGTTCCAATGTTTGGACCTTGTTGTGCGGAAGGTGTCCATTGATCCCACCCTCATGGTTATTCACGAACTAGGTGATCGGGCACCCTTTGACCCTCCGTTCGGACCTTGCGGTGGATGTGGAAGAAGTGCACGAGGTGCCGATGCTCTATCTCGCCGCGAACGAGGTTCAAATTTCTCAACGATTCGAGTTGAATGTCGGACCGATGATGTCGTGGCGGCCCTCGGGATCATCCCGGTAAGTGTCGAGCAACTCTTTAACATTTTCCGTCATTCCATTCTTTTGTCTCAATCCCATCGTTTCGTGCTTATGATGTAGGAGACATTCACGATAATGTGGGTGTTCCTCCGTTGCTCCATCGCAGCGTTGAAGAAGTCTGTAGGGACTCCAACGGTGTGGATGTTCAAATTGTGGATGATCCGGAGCCTTACGAGATCGCTAGGGCCGTTGATTACGATGATGACCGCCCTTTTGGAGAGCTGATCGAAAGTGATATTGAGTGATCGAGCGTTATTGCCTGGCGGGATCCATCGATTCATGAATTCAGCGATCTTAGGCATTCTCATGAGGCTTATGCGAAGGAAGGGATGACGAGTTGCTAGATGCTCTGAGGCCGGGTCAAGCATGACAATTGAGAAGGGCATGGTGTTTGAGGACTTGTCGGCATTGAAAAGGTGGCTGCAGGAGTATTGATGATTCGTAAAGGCCATTCAAGGTGAGGCATTCGTATGTGGAGCGGAGGTACGGTTGTGTGTAGAAGAAAACATGTGAATGGAGGGTTTGTGCTAGGAAGCAGAAGGACACGGAAAGTTCAAGATCATAAGAATCGTTGGCCCACATACTTGTGCGAGCGAGCTCAAGCGAAGCATCGGCAGTTGACCTCTACCATTATTGCCAAGTCAACGTGTCACATAGTAAAGGAGAACCCAATATGAAGGTGAAGACACTTGCTGGGATTGTTAAGGAGAAATTTGGATACGAGATAAGGTATGAAAAAGCATGGAGGGCAAAGCAACGCATCTGGAAGATGATATATGGGGATTGGGAAGATGAGTACTTGTAGTTGCCAACAACACTCTTCAATGCAACAAAGCGGTTAATCGGGCATGCATTATGAGTACGTCCGAAACCAAGCGAATGGACTCGGATGGGATGCGAGATATTCTTCCGTGCTTTATGGTGCTTTGCTCGATCCATCGAGGCCTTTCGGCATTGTCGTCCGTCTTCTCCATTGACGGTACATTTCTTCTTGGCAAGTACCAGGAGCACCGATAGCCATTTCTGTGACACGAGAACGCATTGGTTCCTTTGGCGTTTGCTTTGGTTTAGAGGAGAACAAAGACGGTGGGGATGGTTCTTGCGGCTCGTTCGGAGGCACGTGGTCACCACGGTAGGGAGGTTGGTGTCATATCGATAGACACGGGGCATACTTGCGTCATGCAGAGTAGATACCGGGGTATCCACTTTGCACCACCGTTGGTGCACTCGGCATCTTCGAGAATCTACTCCGTAAGGATGGTGCGAAGGATAACTTTCATCCATTCGAGGAGATCGCTCGAATGCTTGAGGTCAAGTTCTTCCAAGAGAAGTTGGAGCAGCTTAATACCGCAACAAACGAGAAGGTAGGCGAGTGGTTGACGGGATTGATGAGAGATGTCGACAAATGGACAAGGGCTCATGGCGATGGTGGTGGAGTGCGAGTTTGGACAAGCAACATGGCGAATCCTTCAATAATTTGCTTAGGGTATACGTGGTATGCCCGTCAATGCTATCGTATCCTTCATCTTTTACAAGCTTGTTGCTGGTTCAACGAAAGACACGCACATGCAATGGCGCTCTGAGTAAACAAGTGAGATGGGCGCCAAAACCGAGCGCCACCTTGAAAAGGCAAAGCGAGGGTGAGGCACATGAGGTACATTGTTTTGACAACGCCACGGGCACTTACGAGGTTGTAGAAAGGGTGGTACAACGGCCGATGGAGAGCTCCGACCGACAAGGAGGCATAAGGTTGTCCTTATTGATTTCTCATGCACATGTGGTAAACCGAGGCGATACCACTTTCCTTGTTCTCATTATGTGGCGTAGCTAGGCATCGCAACTTTGACTACGAGCAAGATACCTCGGGAGTTCGGTGTTGAAAACCTTGTGCTTACGTGGTCTCCCGTTTCGAGCCTTACAGGGATGAGGAGAGTGGCCACCATACACCGGGCCCAAATACATTGCGGATCCGGGTAGCCGTTGGAACAAGCGTGGAACCGGGAAGAGGGCGAGACACAAGATGGTTATGGATCGGCTTCCGGGAAGAGCGAGGCGAGGAGAGCAACCCCTTTCTTCGACCCAGCGAGAACCAATGTAGCGGATGTGGTAGACTTGGCCACAATTCACGCACATGCCATTGGCCACTTAGTCAGGTGCGAGTGCTAGTTGTTCGTTATGTTTCATAGTTCGTCTAGTTGTTTTCCCATATGCAATTTGCTATGTTTCTTGTTTAATTTCTTATTATTTCCATATTTTATGCATGTTCAAATTTTTGTTTACTTCTATGTTGGGTGACAAATTCAATTTTTTTGTAGGATGGCGCAATTGCACTGCTAGACCAGTACTACGAGGAGAACCACCGAGGACGGCTCACCGCGGAGGAGGGTACTTCCTTCATCACTACTTGTGTAATTTCAGTTTATGTTGATGCATTAACTAAAAAAATTGGTGTATTCTATACAGGAGCTGCCCATCTTTCGTCCTCGAACCCATGACGGGTTCCTGGACATGCGGTACGACGAGAGGTACACTCCCTTCCTGGAGAGGGCTGGCCTAGATGCCATCTCTTACCAGGTTCGCCGTGGGTTGCCCACCTTCAACCCTCCGGCCATCACTGCACTGATTGACAGGTATTCTCCTAAACCATTGCTCCACTTGCATGTTCATTGTTTATCGGCTATGTGCGCCTCAAATTCTCTGACATGTAGTCCTCTTTTTTGTATCATGTAGGTGGAGGCCGGAGACTCACAGCTTCCACCTCCCTTTCGGGGAGATGACTATTACGCTCCAGGACACTCAGAAGATACTTGGTGTCGCCATTCACGGCCGTCCAGTGATCGGACCGTGCGTGCCTGCTGGTTGGAGAGCCGAGTAGAGGCCTTCCTCGGGAGAGCTTCCTCTTGAGGCGAGCCATCGCACTCCGAGTTCCGATCACATGGCTCGGCAGATTTCGCGATGTGTCTGCAGCGCGGACGAGCGAGCGATTGCCTACTCTGCGGTAGGGGTGGATATCGAGCCAACTCGTCATCTAATCGAGCTTTTTTCTAAAATTGACATAGTTTGATTTAATATCATTTTACATATAACTGCAGGGCATGGACCCTGCACTTGTTTGGCTGCGTTCTCTTCCCCGACGGAACGGGGGACAGCGCGTCGTGGATATGCATCCACTGCCTCACTTGGCCCAGGACACGGCGAGGCGATGCAATTTGGGCTTCCGGGGTGTTGGCGTTCCTTTACCGCCACCTCTGCGAGGCGTGTCGTTGGAGTTCGGCATTTTTAGACATTAAATATTATTTTTCGAAGTGTTTATAAAGTTTCTAGTAATTGCTGAAATTTATAACGAAAATAAAAATCAAATTAATCCTATTCCACCACGTGTCGCTCTCAGATTAAATCAACCTCTCTCCACGTTTTAATCCTAGCCACACATGATCACTTACCCCTTCATAAAATCCAAAGGCTCTCATCCACTCACTTGCCACGTGTCACGAATCCAACGGCCCATACCCCTTCACTTAGAATGTGTTTGGTTGCTGGGATGGAATGGGATGGTTCCTTTGACCAAGCCTATCCATGTGTTTGGTTTGAGGGATGGGGTGGGATGGAATGGTCCAAGTGGGATGAGCCTGTGCAAATTTAGAGAATATTCTTCTTAGATCTTTGGACCATATGGTTCCACTTTTTTGTGGAACCATCTCATCCTATCCCCATCCCATCCCATCCTACTCCATCCCAAACAACCAAACACACCCTAACTCACCCTCTCTATGACACATGGGACCCATATGTCATATCCTTCTTCAACCTCACCTTCTTCCTCCTCCCACCCTCTCTCTCCACCTCCATTAAACCGAAAATCAAGCTTTGATTTGGCTGTTTTCTTCGCGTTAATTCCCGATTGAAGTATGGAAGCGGAAGCCCCATCAATTCCCCTAATGCGCGGCGTTTCCCTCTTTTAATTCCCTAATCGCGGTTTGCATTAACTCGGTGAGGCTCCAAAATCCGGCCGCCTCCTCCCCTTGCCTATAAATACCGCCTCCCTCGGCCTCCTCACCACCGCCTCCCACCGCCTCTCCTCTTCTCGGCGCCTCCGGTGCCCGCGCCGCCACCCAAACCCCGCCGCCACCACCTCCAAGCTCCCGCGCCGCCGGTGAGTGCCGCCGCCGTTCGCCGCCCTCCCGCCGCCGCGCCGCCGGCAGCCGGCCGCCATCTCCGTCGCGGCTGCGCGTGCGCCACGTGGCGGTTGTGCCGCGTGGGCGGCCATGTGGCCGCCACCTCGCGCCGCATGGCGCCATGTGGCCGGTGCGCCACGTCGGCGAACCACGCCCGTGGATCCGGTTCACGATGAGCCGGACCACCGGTCATTCAAATAATATTTCCGCTCAGAAAATTCGAAAATTGATGACGTCATAAATAGCATTTTCCAGTGCAAAATTTATTCCCGAAATCAGCCTTTTCCTTTTTCCCTCCTCGTTAATCCTTCGGAAGCCATAACTTTCTCATTTTAACTCCGCTTTGAGCCGTTCAAATTTCTAAATTTTTCTAAAATTATAAACTATCCAAATATGGACTCTTTTTGAATTTTTGAGTTTTATTTAAATTTTGTTTGAATTTATTTGTTTTGCTTGTCTGTCTTTTCGCGCATAGATTTCGCCATCGCCGAGGAATTCGTCGAGTCGCAGCAAGAAGACCCAGCCAGCGCTCAAGAAGGCAAGTCTCCTTTGATCATCTCGAACCTATGATTTTTGAAATGTTTTAATTATTTTAAATTATGTGCATTGCTATTTATATAAAATATTAGTTCAAATCTTAAGGCATTAGTTATATCCAACCTTGTTATGCCCTCATTTGAATTCGAATGCCATGTACCTTTGCAACCTTAGAAATTCCTTTGACTCACTAATGAGAGTAATATATTAAATTGTTGGTATTAGAATGGTAGAACCATGCTTAGCCATGCTATTCAATACCTCATAAATCTTGCAAATGGGAAATTATGAATTATTGTAATACCCCTGTGTTTATGAAAATTAGTGGTAATTGGAGTTGCCTTTGTTCTTTTAAAATAAACTGAAATGTGGAAATTGGTTTAGATTAGGGTGGATGGTTGGTTTGGATTGGTGCAGAAGCACGAGATCTTGTAAAGTGTATGTCCCACCCTAGTCAATTGGGACCGGCGCTTGTGTTTGTCGGTCGAGCATTAACCGTACAACCACAAGTCTATATGGAGTGCGACCTAGGTGACTAACTTATGATAGTCTAGTTTAGGTGCCACCAGTGGAAAGTGGGTGCGAGGATGGGTGGTTATTCACGGTGAGGGACAGGATTTCTTGTACTCATATGGCGCAAGAGGGGCTTGGTTGGGCGGTTAGCCTACTGCGGTGAAACCTCGTGGGTGGTATCTAGCTAGATTAGAGTAAGGTAAAGGCTTTGTGATATTTTATCTGGGTCTCATGACAAAGGAAGCGTGTTGACTTTTAGGATAAATTATCTCTTGTGGGTAAGTTGTACAACCTCTGCAGATTGTAAAACTATTGAATAGCCGTGCCCACGGTCAAGGCGAGCAAGGAATGCATGCATATGGTAGATTCCTGGTTTTGTTTTAAAATCAAAGTTTTGTATTCCGAGAGTGGAGGAACTCTCGGAAGGGTATCTGTGAGATGGAGCGAGAGAGGGTGGATGTAACCCGCGATATTAAACTTGTTCAAATTGTTAAAGCTAGTGTTGGTAGATGGAACCTTCACTAGAGAATTATTGATAGTTTCTGTTAAAGCATTTACTTTGTTAAATTGATGCCTTTGAAAATTATTAGTAGTAATTGAATTTAAAATATTGCTTTGTGCAAAAGAACCATATAGCCTTCCTTTGTCAAGCCTTGCATCTATGCATTTTCCCAAGACTTATGGAGTACTTTATGTACTCACATGCTACACTTAAAAACAATTCTCGAGAAGATCATGAAGCTCAAGAAGGTGTTTACGACTCTTTGTTTCGCTGCTTGGTTGTGATGGATTTTCTCGGAGGACTAGATCGCGCTTCCCGATCAAGCGCTGTGGCATCTTGATGGGTCTACTTTGATTTTCCTTGCTTCCACTGTGTTTTGATTGTGCGAGGTCTTGGAACCTCAGTGTAATAATGAGACACGAGGGTCAATACTCTTTATTATTGTAATAATGCGTTGTTGGTTATGAATCATTTCTGTTTAAACTGTGTGCACTAGCGTTGATCTGGGACTAGTGCAGTAATACACAGAGGGTCCGGGTTTGGAAATCCGGGGTCCCGACAGAACTGCTCTTAACAAAAATTCTACATAATCTAAGAGCTAACATAAGGTAATCATTCACTGAAATAATCAAAATATCTTAGTTATGCATAGGCTACATCGACTTTATAATATCTCTGTAATGCTAACATTGAATAGCCACATCTAAAAACATCAACTAGCATAGCAGTGATAACACCACAATGAGCACAAAGAGTGAAACTCAATGGTCGATGCAAATTCTTTCTCTCTCAAATGTTGCGTCATGCATTTACCTCAGAAAACGTCACATGTGTAACAATGTGTATAGAACCACAGTCCACAAAACGATCTCTAGAAGAAAGAAACAATAATCTTGAAGGTCACAAGTTTGCAGTCACTGAAAGCATACACGGTTGGAGCGGCCAGGTGACCATGATTGAATGAACGAATGCTAGCTTCTCGTCATTTCCTGATCCACCTCTCCTTCTGAATTTGAATTCTGGCCAAACACAAGCAAGCCATTGAACATAACACGAAGAAATTTTGTACTAGATGGGTACCAAATCCCATGGTTACGACTCGCCGTCCTCATGATTCACGAATCAAATCCCCTCGTAAATCACATTGGAGGTGTATTATTCCGCCCATCTCGTCCCCCTAAATCACACACTAACCTGAATCTCAAGCCCTAGAGGTCCTAAACAATCCCGCCAAAATGGATCAACCACGCGAGCCTGATCCACCCGCACCAAGAAACCAGATCCAGACAGTTCTTGAACAAATTAGAGGGGAGTGCAGACAAGGATCCGTGAAAAGGTGCGTGGCAATCAAACCAAGCGCTAGGAAAAGGACTCGAGGGACTGATTGAATTGGACGGATTCGATCGATAGGGGAAGGGAGAGGTTCTGACCTTATCAGAGTTGGAGGAGGAGGGGAGAGACGCCTACGTTGCCGCCACGAGACGAGAGGGATACCAGGTTGTCAAACCCAGATTTTTCAATCCGGAATATACTGTGTTTAGCTGCACTATTCCACGAATCGGTAGATAGTGCACACGATTCTGATAATGGACATCAAAATACATATCATGCGGAAGCGTAATTAAAATAATAGACTTACTCATGGGCCGATTAGGCCGTAATCAATAAATTGCAGCAGCAGAATGAATCACATAGGTGGGACCTTCAAGACTTGCCCACAGGCAGCCAACTGGAGGTTCGCGACCTAGCCCTTGACATCTTCTTCTTTGACACCATGACCAAGAGTATTGTTGTAGCGATCTGGCGCCTGATTCTGGATTTGTTGTGAGAGCGTGTGTGAGCACAAACCACCGTGCTCTGCAAGCCAATACACAGGATGCAATTAGATAATATGCATGGCTTATCAAGGAAAGGCTCGGGTTATTTTATTTACCATAAATTGCTTTCGAAATACAATATATAGAAATTTCCTGAGACCTAGCAGTTTGAACCAAAACATAAGTTGTGAAAGAATGCAATAGTAATAGTGATTCAGATTCCATCCACTGTTACATGGCCTCTGCACCATATGCTTAACCTTTTCGTCATAACAGCTTAACTTATCATCAGGCGACACCGGGCAACACAAATAAGGGCCTTTCTCTGCCCTCCACTTTACCAATTCCACCCACAAAGTTTTTGAAACAGAACTATATCTAGGTAAGTTCCCATGTCCGCCCTTAACCGTGAGCACGGCTATTCGAATAGTTTTTGACTCTGCAGAGTTTGCACACTTACCCACAAGAGATAAATCCACTCGTTGCCCCCACATGATTCCTTAGCCATGCGGTTGAGTAGACTATCACGGGACCTTTACAATGCATTTTCCTAGCGAGTTACGTCCGCTAAGGTTTCCACTTCCTTGAGTACGACCACCCTTCCGAAGCCCCTCTTGCACCGTCACGTCGGAGGATGTGGCCATCCTCTACCCGCTCGTGGTCACACCGGCGCAACTCTTACTAAGTCGATGCAAATTAGTTAGCCCTGCCTACACTTTTCCAGCTTGTGGTTGTACTTGTTGTACACTGAGAGGTCATCACAAGATTCGGTCCTTAAGGCTATCTGGGCGGTTCTGCCACTATCCACTTTGTGCTTCCACTGCATCACGACACACACCCTTGAACCATCCGCCCAGATAAATAAGCAAGTTGGGGTTTTTGGAGAACATAAAATACTCATACCAATATATACCAGTCATTACCACCATAACTGCCCAAACCAATTTCTCATGATTCAAAGTGATGCTTTGGGGCATTGTTGGTGCCCCCCCGATTATCTAAGCAGTACTAAGCATAGCGTATAATTATGGACTTATTTTCGAAAGATTACCATTATAATTTTGCTAGGGTGACAAGGCTCAGATATTCAAATATTTTCAAAGGAGGTATAATACTAGCAAGTCGATTAATGGGTGTATAACTAGAATCTTCAAACAAACATATATTTGCATATGAAATAACAGCATGCAATTTGATAATTTAAACAAAAGTAAATTTGCGAAAAATGTAGGTTCAACATGATCAAAGTATTGACTCGCCTGACGCGGTTTACCGTGGACTTGAGCTCACACAATACTTTCTCTTGAGGTTCTATTCTTTATCTTCTCTTGCTCTGACCACGCTTGATCCGTGGAATCTTCAGAACTCCAGTTTCTAATTACGCGTCAAACGACTGAATCCAAATAAAAGCAAATAACTCAAAAGATTCAAATAACTCCGAATAAACTCAATTTAGATTTATTATAAGGTAATGGGTGATTCGAGTGATTTGAGGCAAGATCTGTGGTAGGGTATGATGACTTGATCTTTTATTTACAATCTCTTTTATTATTTTTGTATTTATCAAGGAAGTTCCATGAGCTAGGTTAAACCTACAATTGGTGTATTTTGTTGAGTGTTAATGTTTAGGGCATGTGATATATATAAGTAATGTCTACAAACTTTAGTTTACTGGGTTAATCTTGTGGTTCATGTTTTTAGCATTTTGTGGTATGATATTTTATGTACCTTTAGTTATTACAGTGCTAAGTTTAATTTGACTTAGGGCCTATTTATACAAGTCCTAGCTTGTTATATACAACTATGCTTACCATATTATTTACTAAACCTAATGCTAAGATTTAGTTAAAGATACCTTTGTTGTTATTAAGCTCAGCGTTGTTTTTAGTCGAATTTATCATGGCTTGTAAATGCGAGTTCGTATACTAATATAGCTACTTAATTAAAGCTACCAAGGAGATTTGTTTAATGACGGTATGTTGAATGCTAGAGCATACATTATAATTAAGTGCGAACTTTATTAAGTTTGAGTATCTAACCATAGTCATTTTTATGTGGAACATTAATCCAAATATCGACTCTTATTTTCTCGCCATTATTAACTAAATCTAGCGTGAAGATTTGTTTATTTGGTGATGTAATAAGGATGGAGTTTATATTATGAATCATGACCTTTTAACTCAAATATGTATTATTATTTTTATATAGATGGTTATGGCACAATGTTTCATTAGTTTTATGAAGCTGCTTGATTTGTCATTTAATTAAAGTTACCATTAAAATTTTATTTTACGATTATATGTTAACTGTTATGGCATATATTTAGCTAAAATTCAATGAAAATATTTAATTTAAAGTCTGGTTTTATAGGCAAACCTAATATCCGGTTTATCCCCTTAACCTCAACTTGTACATCTTTTAATTGGAGTCTTTAGGAAATATGACATTTAACCATTTCATGCGTAACGTTAGTCAAAACTCAAACTCCTATTTTACCCCCCTTACTTAATTTTATTAACTAACCAATTAATCACTTATATGCAAATATTTCTACGTTTTGATGGCGGCATTTTAATGTTAGGGCATGTATTTTCATTTACTATTATGGGTACTCTTGTACTTAAAGCCTTGTTGTTTTTTTTATTTTATTTTATAGCCAAACATGTTATCCAATATCTTTGCGAAATGTTGGATAATTAACCAATGTCAACTTGAATTGATACCTTAACCCAAAACTTAGATTTAAATTTAGAACATTATTTACTTATATAAGACTTTTAATCTATTATTAAATCTCGATAACCTTACTTATGTCTCAATTAATTTTATTAGATTCCACTGATTATTTTCTAGTTTTTCCCAAATTTTATTAATTAAAATGGCTGAGAAAGCAAAATAAAAAAGTGCAAAAAGGTGCTGTTGCCAGGATCGAGCAGGGACACAGGGAGTGAAAGCGGTATTGCTTGTGATGGGATATCAGGTGTTACTTGATTAGTCGGGGGGAGTAAACCAGGTAAGGTGACGTGCTGGGGTCGGCTCAAAAACAGAGCAAGGCGGCGGCGCTCGGGTCTAACCTCGCCGGCGGTGGGTGGTGGCCGGGGAGATTGAGACAACCAGCAAAATGGAGTTGGGAGGAGGCGAGGAGGCTAGTGGGGAGGCGGCACAGCCCGGAGCGGCCGGCGGCGGGATGGCTACGGAGCGGCGACACCGGCGTGGGAAAGAGACAAATTGACCTGGGCGTGAGCACTAGGGAGAAAAGAGGAGGCTCACCAATGTGTTTGCGGGGCGGGAAATGCGCTGAGGAAGGCTGGCGGCGGAGGCCGGGGTCGGGCGGCGGTGGCGCGCGGTGCCGGCGGCTTGGAGTGGGGGAAGAGCTCCGGCGGCGGTGGGAAACACTCCGGGGAGGCGTGTAGATGATACCCGCAAGAGGAATTGGCCCGAAGTGCTCTGAAGGAGGAGTGGCGCGCCGATAGGGACGAACGCCGTGCGGTGAGCTCCAGTGGGAGTTTGCAATTAAGATGTAGGGGAGGACTAGATGCCGAGGAGCACGGGTGGATGCGCTTGAATTGAAGGGGGAGGCATGGGGGGCGGTACATCGAGGAGGCAATGGCGACGGTCACGGGCGGGTGCTCGGGCTCGGGCTGAGCAAGGAAGGGGAGTGCGCGGGAAGCCGTGGGAGGCTGGGGAGCTCCTTATAAGCGAGCGCGCGCTCTGGGGAGTGGAGACGCGCGGGGCGTGGGCGACATGGCCGGACGGCACAATGTGGGGGCACAGAGAGGGCGATGGGACGGCGGGGCAGGCGCGCAGGGCATGGGCGCAGACAGGAGGCGCAGGGCGATGTGCGGCTCGAGGTGACAGAGGCCGGTGGGGATTGCGCGGCATGGCAGCGAGCAACGGAAAAAGAGGGAGGAGGCGACGCGGACGGAGCTCGACCACAAGAAACGAAGGGCGAAGGAGGTAAAGAAAGAGGAGGCTGTTCGGGCCTGCTGGTAGCGAGGAGAAAGTGAGGTAGGAGGGAAAAAGAAAAAAAAGGAAGAGAGAAAAATGAGTTGGACCCACATGTAATAGAGAAAGGGAAGAAAAGAGAGAAAGGCTTAGAATTTGGATTTTTTTAAATTTGTATATTGGACTCCTATTTCCTCTTTAAGAATATGGATCCTAATTCCTGAAATTCTATTTCAAGTCTTTACTCATTTGTCTAAATGCAAAATATATTATTCCTTTTATTTTATCTGATGTTCTTATTTCCATACCCTTATTTCTTTTATTGCTTCGCTCATCATAATATATGTTTAGTGTGTTGTATATTTTGTCTTGTGTATATGTATATGATTTCACATAATATTATCTTACTGACTTGCTTAATTTTGCACATTTATACACACACACACACACACACACACACACACACACACACTATTCCCTATTTTGCTAAGCTCTTCTCCTTGCACAATTAGCATATATATACATATATATTTATATGTATAGGTGTTTGTATTTTATTTATTTACTTTTATTGCTATTTATGCCATTATTTACAAAATGAAGTTTTATATTTTTAACTCAGATTTCTCCCTCCTTGCGCTGGATCATCTTTTCAGATTCGTATTTGAAATTTCATCTTCCTATTATTTGCACATTTCCTTTTTGGGTATTACTAATGTTGTCTTTTATGAATTCTTAAAAATTTGAAATCTCACCCAAATTCAGGAAAACACCATAAAATCCAAATTTCCATTAAATATATTGTAAAATAATGCAAGAGCTTCATATTTTTAAATTTTAAATTTTCAGGATGTTACACAGGTGGCTGGGGGCGGACGTGGTGGATCTAGGTTGTTGGGGGCAGACGCGGTGGCTCCCAACAAACTCGGCAGAACCCACAGCTCTTGGTGGCAGTGGCGGAACTGGAGCCTCCTGGCGGCAGTGACCTGCTCTTGGGACTAGAGGCTAGATGGCGGTGGCAGAACCCTAGGCAGCGTGTGGATGCAAGGGCAAGGTCGCGACTCACAAGCTTAGGCGGCGGTGAATACTGATTAGGTCTGGTCAGGTTAGGGGCTTAGGTCTGGTCTGGTTAGGCATCAAGGCATGAAGCCAGTGGACCGGCTGAGGCTGACTACACTCTACTGCTCTTGCGCCTTGGCAGATATCCGCTCGGATATTTATCGTATTTACCGAATACCGAGCTATTCGGTCGGATATCTTGTATATCGAATTTGCTATTGAATCCGGCTACAACTATCCAGATACCATACCGAATCCGGCCGGATATCTATCCGGCTTACCGAATTTGGTACCCGGTTGGTCGGGAATAACCTGCCCCGTTTGAACCCCTATGTGTGACTAATTAATAATAGAAGTCCGCTCATGCTTTCAAAAAAAATCTGCTAATTTTCTAAAAATTGTTTATGTGATGTTAAAAGAAAAGTCAAAAAAATAATTACATTAATAGATATCGAAAAAGTAATTACATTAATAGATATATACTAACATAATCACAGTGTATCTGGTTGCTTGATCGGGTTGAATGACATAACCTACAGCTCAAGGTTTGGAAGAAAGGTTGGAGCTCGGCTATGCAAATTACTATACATTTATTGAAAATTCATAGAGTAGAGCTGTTAGATTTAATCTTGACTTAAGAGTCCTAGTCGAATTGAGTTCGATTTTGTGTGTAATTCGAGTTGAAGTAGTGTCCAATTCGAAGTTCTAGTCGTGTGTTAGTAGGAGTTATAAGCATATAAATTGAGAGGCTTGTAACCAGTTTATGCAATTGCAATATTTCAGAGAAATAAAGTAAAGAAATCAAGGGCTATTTTGTAACAAGAGCGCATGCTATGCATAATGAAATTACCATACCCTTAACGAAGCTTCCAAGCAACTTTTCTTGACTCTGCTTTCATCTTCACCTCAAAGTATCTTCCCATGCTTTGACACGTAGCCTGTAGTGCCTAATGTCTAGCCATCACATCTTTATGCATTCGGACTCCCCGAATCATCTCTACGTACATCAACCTCATCACTTGGTGTACTATATGAAACAACTCACCTCTCCGTGATTATTATCTTCTTTATGCTCCCGCTTAAGCCACACAGTCTCACCTAGACTTACACGACCGCTCGGACCTCAATTCTCCCGCCTAGTCCCGGTCCACTGCTGCCTAGGCCTGGACGAAAAACTCGAAGCTCATTAGCTCGCTCGGCTCGTGGCTGGCTCGGCTCGGCTCGGCTCGGCTCGTTAGGATAACGAGCCGAGCCGAGCCGAGCCGAGCAAGATTTTAGCTCGTTAGCTATAACGAGCCAACTCGAGCCACTCGCGAGCGCTCACGAGCCATGCTATGTTAACTTATGATGGAACTTGAACAATGTGTCATTTCGCTATGTTAACTTATGTAGTTATATTTATGCACCCTTCTGTCTAGTCAATCTAGCGATGTCGTACTTTGCAATTTGCATGGATGATAGTTGATGGATGAATATATGATGGAGATATGGACCTAATTTGTACTCTATTGCATGTGTATGCATATGTCGCTTCTTTGCTAGCATGTATGATGGATGAATATGTGTTGTATGACTCACTGGAATGTAAGGTAGTCTTCATTTTACATTTTTGGCCCCGCTCACAAGCCAAACGAGCTAGCTCGAGCTTGTGGTCGGCCGAGCCGAGCTAGCTTTTAGCTCGTTAGTTATAACGAGCCAGCTCAAGCCACTCGTTATCCTACCGAGCCGCATCGAGCCGAGCCGAGCCGGCTCGATATCGAGCCTCTGCGCCAATCGCTATATCCTCCAAGCCACCTGCACATCCAAGACCCAGTAATCATATCGAACATAAGTGCCATGTACTTGACTGTATGATGTAACACAACACAACGAACCCATGGCACCAATCCCATGTGTGTACTACTGCAACGAACTTGATGAAAACAATTCTACTACAACCAATCTAATCACCATTACCAGGTCAGTTAGACCGTTGACACCATGTTGGTCAGACGGCATCGGCCAGACCGCCTAACTCCACAGAAAACACTATATCAGGAATTTCGATTAAACTCTATCTAGTTTCACCTGCAGTTTTCAATTCCAGTGGCACAAAGTGCAAACTCATCTCCAAACAAACCTACACAATAGTTTGGTGTCCAATCTTCTAAATGTCCAATGGCCGGTCTGACTGCATGCCCAATAGTGATCAAATCACCAACCCCATGGTGATCAAATCGGCTAAACTCTGACATCACAAACTAAAATATAAATTTTCTAAAACTTTTTGACTATGCACTATATTTAGATGGTCGTTCTTTCTATTACACAGCCCTAATGAGCGAGGTAGGCACTCCAGTGCAATCGTAGTCGTCGAGGCGTGGGCAACAAATTGGCATTTCTCGAGGTTGTATACTCCCAATATATAAGTAAAAACAAGATGTAATAGGAAAAAGCAGCATGGAAAGTTCCTGTTGAAACAGGATACAAATAAGGACGGCATCTCGAAAGAGCCCGGTTCGTAACATGACCTTTGTTGAGTTTCAAATTAAGTTTTAGACCAGTAGTGACAACCGATGCATTGTTGATAAAGGCCTTATTTCAAACAGAACCGGTTCTTTGCGGCTTGTAATTTTGTTATAGTATTTAACTTTTAAATTAAGTATTTTTTAAGACAGGATCTATAAGTTAATTGTAGTACACATTAAAAGCCCAACAACTGTACCAACTAAAATCGCAAGTAAATATCTCTTTCTCCGTAATCTCTCTCACGAACAGATCAAAATTCAAAAATTTCAGCCATAAATCACAAGCATAAGCCAAAAAAGAATAGGCCCAGTGATAGCTTCTAGCTTAAACAAAAAATTGTTTGAAATATGTTGGCTTTTAACATAGCTTTTTTCTTAT
This sequence comes from Dendrocalamus sinicus, assembly GCA_036346575.1. Classification (NCBI taxonomy): domain Eukaryota; kingdom Viridiplantae; phylum Streptophyta; class Magnoliopsida; order Poales; family Poaceae; genus Dendrocalamus; species Dendrocalamus sinicus. The sequence goes on from JAYEVI010000505.1 coordinate 240,530, forward strand.
TTTCTTTTTCTTTCTTTTTTCGTTTGTATTATGTATGGAGATATAATAGTGTTTTTTTTATTGTTTTCTATATTTTTAATTGAATATCTCAAAAAAGACTAATAGACATTACAATATTATTTTAGCTAAAAAACAAGAAACCAGAACTAAAAACGAAACATCACATCACTTTAAAATAGGGTCAAGACCAAAGACACGAGTTCAGTACAAACAAGAGCAGCAAAAAACGATGGGGATCTTTCTTTCCACTCTACATCCTCGTGCTTGCCATCCTAGGCTCTCAGGAACTACCACTACCGCTACTCTCTTCCTACGGCTAGGACATGCAACCAGGAGCCCATGCCCATCACACAACCCCCGGCCCCTCTGGCCCTCTCTGCCATTTTCAACACACACACTCAACTCCTCCATACAAGACCCACCCTGCCATTGCATTGCATCAAATGCATCCAAAAGGCTTCACCTCTAGTTCCTCCTCCTTCCTTCCTTCCTCCGTTCCCAGGTGGGCCCACCCACCCACTCTGTGGGCCCCAATTGCACAGAGAGAAGGGGTAATAAAGGAGAAAGATGCCATGTATCAGGGTCCAGGGACTCCTCTCATGGTAATGATTGTTAGTTTCCGAGCAGCAGCAGCTGCTGCTGGCTGCTTGTTGGTGTGCAGAAAAAAAGGGGGGAGTTCGTACGGCGTCTGGCGTATGTACAGAACAGAAGGGGCAGGCACACGCACATTTATGGTTCAACCTCCGTGTGATCTACTGGTCGCCTGGCCTGCGTTCAATTAGAGTAAACAGGAGACCTCAACAGACATGGACAAGAAGCTAGCCTACTATATTTTCAATTCAGCCACAGCCCAAAGAATTTTCAGATGGGTCAAAAATGATGGTGATTTCGTTTCACTTGCCGTAGAAACCACCGGGATGCGGCCATGGCAATGCTGGAGCAGCTGCCTGCTGGTCTTGGCCGTGGCTGGCTGCCCCCATGTGCACCATGCTCTGCAGGTCTTGCTCCCAGCTGAAGGCGCCGCCGCTGCCGGGCTGGAAGGAGTTGCAGGCTTCTAGCCCGTGGTGCGCGGCGGCAATGGCGAGCGGGTCCGCGTGCGAGCCGGTGTAGGAGAATGCGGCGGCCGGGTCGTCGGACGGGTAGGCCGGCATCGCCATCTGATTCGTCTGAAATACATGTCGCAAGAGCCAGCCGATCGCGTATGTTAGTGGTTAATTTGACATTGACGACTGGGATTGAGTGTAAAACTGGAGCCGATTGAGTTCTTGGTTGGAACGGCCATCGTTACCGGAACATCGAAGTCCAACTGGGGCTTCATCGTCGCTAGCTTCATGGACAGGAGCTGAAGCACGCGGAGTCCAGATCAAATTAGGATTCTTTTTTGCCGCAAAATCTGTGTATTATTACAGCAAATTTCGTGTATTATTACCTCGACCTGACGCTGCAGCGATTGGACGTAGTTGATGATCTCGTCGAGCATGAGAGCCTTCCCGGTGATCTGTCCGCCGCATGTGCCAATTAAATAAAACAAGACGAAACAAAGCAAATTCAAACTAATTAAACCCAAATTTGACCACCGGCAGCAGCAGCAGTACCACTACGGGGTTTCGGCTCACCGTCGCAATAATTGGGCGCTAAAATAATCGTGCGCGCCACCTAAACCACCCGCACCTCGCAATTAATTAATCGGTCGATTAATTATTCAACAAAGCAAGAACCTCGCAAGTTGATTAATCTACAGCCTCTTGGACCACAGGAGCTTTAGGCATCTACAATAACCTACCTTTTAAAATTATTTCTAAAGTTTTTATCTTATATAAAGACAACACTAGAAACAATCTCTCGAATAGTAAATCATTTCTTTAACTATTTTATATTATTTTCATCATAATTTCCTGCCTCACACATTCTCACCATTTTGTTGGTTTACGGGCTTAAGTCGTTTCTTGCATAAGAGATATTACATTTCTCTCCTTACCTCATCTCTCATCTAAATAGGATTGTACTTATTTAATATAGGTAAAAGATAGCTAAGATGATACTATTAGATATGTGTGTACATTATATCTAGATTACTGCCTCCACCGCAACGCTGCATAAACTTTACTTAACCATTGCCATTGCTTTGTTCTTACTTTCGGTAAATAAATTATACTTAATTATATCACTCCGAGTAGCAAAAAAGTCCAACTACTCGTACCGGCTAGGCAATATTAAACTCAAGCAATTAGTAGAAAGTACTGCCTTTAAACTAGCTAGTTAACAAGAGGAAGGTGACATGTACATCATTTACTCTATTTGTTAAAAAAAAATATGTCATTTTCTAGGTAGTCACGGTCTTATAGTGTATTTTACGAAAAACCTAATAATATAACACTTTTATACGGTCAATCTAAATATTTTTCAGATATTAATACCTAGGTAGAAAATTTTGACTTTATATTTTCTAAGACAATCTATATATGACATGATTCTTTCCTGTTTATGGTTTATAGTTTTTTCTAAACAAACAAACGGGACGACTACTTTACCATTGCTTTGAAGTGGCTTATCGATATAATCTTTCAAGCAGCTTATTAATATTAGGTTCATTCGTATAAATATTAAGTCTAAACGGCATCGACAGTAGCAAAAAGAACAGGCACCTAGGGCCCATATTTGAATGGATGGAGGCAGAAGTAGGAAATAGCTGCTCTAGTGTGTTCATACCTTGTTGCAGCCTGGCACCAGGGACTGCAGCATCTTCATCCTCTCGCTTATCCTCTCCTCCTCACCTACCGATTGACAAACCAAGTGTTTACACCTCACACTAGACCAACTAAACAACAATTAATAAGATAACAAGAGTGGTTAATTTAACAATCACTAGTGATCAGTTAATGATGGTGTGCATTGTGATTCGGGAGTGTAGGTGCCGTACCCTCTCGGCGAGGCTGTGGCTATCGGTGGCCTGCCCCCTCCTCGCCCTCACATGGATGTAGTCCTTGGGCGGCTCCGGCCTCTCCTCCTCCGCCGCCGCGGCGCCGGCGGTGGCGACCTTTGACCGCTTTGGGCTCGCGTTGGTCGCCGCCGTCTGCATTTGTGCCAAGAATTAGTCCTCAAATTGACACCGTTAATTGAAGATTAATTAACTGGACAAGAACTGATGGAGCCGTTGGGCCGTACTACGGGTACAGAAGAGGTCTCCTTCGCCTTGCCCTTCGGCGCCGAGGCCTTGCGCTTCCGCGCGGAGCCTTCGCCGCCGGCGTTGGCGCCCTTCGCCGGCTGGTTCCGCATTGCGGGGTTACCGGCCATCTGGGAGCTCATCTCCGGTCCGGAGTTCTCCAATGCCGTCGCGGCGGGGGCGGCGCCACCGAGCGACTTGCTGCTGGAGACCCGGGACAGCCTGCCGCTCTCGAGCGCGGCGACGGCGTAGCCCCGGAAGGCCGTCTGCGGCGCCCCGCGGGGAGGAGAGCTGAGCGGCGTGCTGTAGCAGGAGTTGTTGGCGCTGGCCCCGTTGCAGATGCTGCCGAGCCGGCCGATCAGGTCGCCGATGGCAACATCGTCGTCGCCAACGCCGCCGGCGGTCGGCGACGACACGAGGGAGCTGACAGCGGAGTCGAAATGCGCGGTGGTGGCGGAGGAGTCCGCCGCAGGCAGCTGGTGGTCGGCCCACGGCAGCCCCAAGGCGGACATTGCGGCGGCGACGTCGAGGCCGGGCCCGGGCGGCGGCGCGTAGGAGGAGCCGAGGAAAGGCGGGGCGAGGCCTGAGGGGCAGTACTCGCCCGGGAAGAAGTGCTCGTTGGCCATTGGAGCGCGGGGGCGGCGGCGGCGGCGGCGGCGCTGTCTTGCTTGTGTGAGACGAGAGGAGAAGAGGGGAGGTAGTTGACCGTTTTATAAGAAAAGAGGAGGGAAGCAACCGTATTGGTGGGTGCCGCGATGCCGGGCCTTGCACAGTAACTAGCAAAAGACCGTGCGCGTACGGTATTCTACCGGTGCTCAATAGATTTTAAATAATTTATCGAGTCTAAAATTATATATATTGTCTATTGTCTATGTTGATATTTTTATCGTTTACTGATACCTTAAAAAATATTCTTAAAAACCATTAGCCATATCCTAAAAGAATACAACCATAGCAATACAACTTCTAATTAGCCGAACACTCGGTTCATCAAATTAACAAGTTTTTTTCTGCGAGTCATAGAATTAACAAGTTAAAAACTATCTCCGCCGTCAGCTCGCTCCACCGCCGTGAACCTCATCGGCCACCGTATTCTTGGGTGAGCCTTCGCCGCCTGCTCACCAACAGCAAGGTGCACCGGCGCACTGCCTTGCTGCCTATTTTCATCTGTGTGTACATGCCAATGGCTGATCAACGAGATCTGTGGTTGAGGATGGGTGGAACTATGGTTTATTTTTTTTTCCAGGAAATTAACCATGTTACCTAAGGTTTAACAAAGCCTTTTTGATAGAAATTTCTCTTCGGTAGACTCTGCACCTGTTAGTTGTTTTGGATGAAATGGTTGCAACTTGCGGCAAAACCAATATGGTCTACTAGAATATGTACAATTCGATTCATGGACAACTCCAACAAAAAGTCAAATTCAATGAAGTGCCGTGCCTTCGTACATAATTAAGTTCCTAAAACTGAATGAAACAGTGAGCCGAAGCTCGAGCCAGCTGGCCTTTCGTCTAGACTTGTCCAGATGAAAAAAATTTGTCCGGTCTCAAAGCAAGCAAGATTAATTTGTTTGGAGCATTACTGAATACTGGACTACTAGTTTGCAATAGAGTTAATTTCATAAAACTACACATATTTTCATATGACTATCTGAAAACTACACATTTTAGTTTATATTTCACAGAACTACACATCTTTGATATAACACTTTCAATCTACTACACATCTGTTTATTCCCGTTAATTGGCACAGAAACTGATAGATGGGACTTACCTGTCAGGGTAATCCTATTCATATCAATTTTAAAATTGAAATGGAATCATGGGGTGTGTGGTTTATTGAAACGTTATGCCAAAGTATATATAGTTCTATGGAATATAAATTGAAATGTGTAGTTTTTTTTATAGTGATAACAAAAGATGTGTAGTTTTTGTCAAATTTCCTCTTTGTAATATTACATAACAGCCTCTACATATATAAATAGCTATCATACACACACATTTTTCTTGCATCCTATCTGTTCAAAATTCATACGTGGTGTACAGGTGCATTATATCAGAGAATGAAGAGTACACATCCTTTTATTTTATTGAAATGGTGCTCTTGTCCAACCAATGAAAGTTTGGTATGATTAAAAAATAATAAAGAAATCGTGCCATGCATATTTTGCACGAGAATGGTGTTTTGCTACAAATACAGTTTTGAATTTCTTTAGAGGGACAAGAACATTTTTCTTGGGGATTTGTAGGCCACTCTCTTAACAGAAAAAAATGCTAAACATTTTTCTTCCGCTTTTTAGACTCGTTATAGGCAACCGGTGGCTAGCTAGCTGGAGCATATATGCATGATTGATTCAAAAAAAAAAACAATCAAACGTGTGGCTTGCTTGCATATTTATTTATCAATTATGTGATCTGTTTGGGGTGCACGGAAGTCCAACAGTGTCCCAAATTATTGGGTCATTTGCAACTATATATCATCCTTGCATATATCATCCTTGCATGAGAAAAGATTATATTCACGGAACAAGGGAATTATGTCGTCCTTATTCGGTCCCCTGTTAGCTCCCTATTTGAAATGTCTACTTCTCTCCTAGAAATATAGGGGTGCAAACGGAGCGGATATG